>JBBPRK010001184.1:0-14267 GCA_038093075.1 Boletus patriciae
CCTTCATGTACAAGGAGATGACACCGACCGCTTGGTAGTCGGAGTCAAACCATGTGTTTTGAGTGTCTCCCACAGCCGTTGGGCAAGTAGTAACCCCAGATGCGATCCTCCAAACCTTGAGCATCATGAGAAACAATTGGATGGTTGCCAACCAAGCGTGGTAGTTGGAGGTTCCCTCCAATGTGAGAACGTTTTTGGCCACACCGCCGCCAGAGTCTTTAGAAGATGATGTAGAGCTCTGTGCAGCTCTAGGTTAGGATCTCAAGTTTCCGGACATTTCTAGCTATGTTTCCCACGCTCGACCGGTTGGGACCGGTTCATATTACCAGTTTCCGGAGTCCCGGGAACCCGGTTCCTGCGGTAGACCGGCCGGTCTAACTTTATTCCGCTTTTAGCATCATTCTTTTCGGTCATTCTATGTTTATTGACATTCGGATACCTATTATTTAGTGTTCCGAACCTTATTTACAGTAACTACACAGTCCTGGGCAATTCCCGGACTATAAAGAGTTTGTACTTTGCATTTTGAATGCATCTTTCCACACCTATTCGATTCCATGAACCTCGGGTACAATTCCCTTCGTCTTACCGCACGTCCGAGTCCACTACAGGGCTTGTCAACCATCTCCTGCACTCCCGACTGACCGGTACTCGACTGGTCTACTTTTCTGCAGTCCGGCCTACCTTCAGCCACTTGTAAACACCTTCTCCTCCTCTCCCCTTTTGCCTGAGCTATCACTGACCTGTTTAGGACCCTCTTTGGGGACAAGCCTATTGCACCTCAGACCCCCACACATTTCCCGGCTGTCCCACTACAGTCAGGATTGTTGTTTTACAAGGACATGTTTTAACTAAAGAAAACCAAGAAGAATAAGATCAGTAATGTCCAGATCAGATGCTGTGAATGAACTGAGAGGAACAAAAGGAGTAAAAACCGGAGCATAGGAAACATTAGGAGTTGGAAGGTCCACGGCAGAGTCAATGTTGCTCAGATCTCCAGAATCCGTTCCATATTCGCTAGACCCGCTCTGGCTACCAGAGTCTTCTGAGTCGTCATTGCGATAGGTATTGGGTTCTGGATTATTTCTCACACTTTCTTCTAACTCAATGAAATGTAACTCGGGAAAGTAATGTGGGTTACCCACATCTAACCCGCTTTCATTGAAGTCAAAAGTATTGTGCGAAAATATGGTAAGTCCAAATCAAGAGAGACACAGTTAAATTCGAAAAAATTACTTAAAAAATTCAAATGGGGCGCTGCGAGGGACAGTGGCACGTTGCATGTGTATTGACCTCCTAAGGATGCCAGGAGAGGCCAAACATCGGGCAAACTTTGTCCGAGGATCTCCGGAATCGCCATTCATAGGGTTACCCATATAGGTGACTGACCCTTGTGGGTTGTCCGGAGATCTTGCACGTTTCGGAGATGGTGGAGCCATCTCCGGTTTGGCCTCCTCGCCCAAGGTGGCATCCCTAAAAAGGTCAGATAGCTCGGAGAGGGGAGGTCCACCTCCACCGCTACTTGCCGATATGCTCCACCTAAAGATGGCGGGGGTGCTACAACTGTTACTGCCTGGCGAGGGCAGGAGATCTAGGATGATCTCATCAGCTTCCTCAAGGTCAACCTCGAGTTCGACTATCCTCTCAATGAGAGGATCCTCTGCGCGCGCTTTAAGAATAGCTAAGTAATTGTCGTTTTTCTTATGCCAAGCGGTCCTCCACATGAAATTGATTGCTTCGTTCCACTTGGAAGTCTGAGGGACATCCCAGTGTTGGCAATACCAAGGCGACAGCACCCAGGTCATGACATCCACAGGATCAGGTCCCATGATGTCATATTGCCGATTGGGGACCATGATGGTTTCCATCTCGATCAGCGTCGTCTCATGTGGGAAAGAAGGAAAATAAACTCCTAAAAAACCTTGCTGCGAAGGTAAAACCTCGTCCCCTTGAAAATGTAAAAATGAGTCCCACTGGTCCAAACCGGGAAAACAAAACCCATTGCCCTCCAACGCTGACACCAGCTCCTCACCCTCGTATGCATAGAGGAGGATGTTTCGACCATCAGGCTGCGATTGCAACCCGAGGTCAGCTGGGTCGATAGTGTGCACAACGGCACGCCGTCCTATGTGGTCTGAGTTGGTCACGGGATATCTGGCATCTTGCCAGAGGTTCCACTCGAGCTGGTGGCAGTAACCGCCGTTCCGCTCGACCACAAGGTCCCGGTGTGTGTTGACCCAATGGTCGAACTCCAACCAGTTCACATCTTGGAGGCACGTGATGACCTCGTAGGCTGGGTAGAACTTTTGTTGCATTTTGTATCCCTGCCGGACTATTAGCCCTTGTTGGAGGCGGTGCAATGGGAGACTGGTTGCATCCAAGTGCTCTGCGACCTCCTCATTGATTATCCGGATTGCCAATGGTGATCATGGGATATAGGGCTCCACTGATGGCAGCAGCCAACTCAGTGTCCGTAATTACATTCCT
This sequence comes from Boletus patriciae, assembly GCA_038093075.1. Classification (NCBI taxonomy): domain Eukaryota; kingdom Fungi; phylum Basidiomycota; class Agaricomycetes; order Boletales; family Boletaceae; genus Boletus; species Boletus patriciae. The sequence goes on from JBBPRK010001184.1 coordinate 2,488, forward strand.
ATCGGAGAGAGGATCTTCCAGAGTTGTCCCTTGAGGACTATCCGGTTGTCTCCTAATGACCGATGGTAGACCAAAAGGTCGGTTACCCAAATTCAGTAAAGGGTTCCGTGCAGCCTCTGCTAGAGGCGGCTCCGGAGCCAGATAAGGGGGAGGAGCACGAAGGACCACCTCATCCACCGCATTTGGTAGACCAATAGTGGGAACGTCTTGGTCAAAAAAAATATCCCCAACATATAGATCGTCTCGACTTACTCGGTAGTCTGGAGGTAAGTTTTGACGGTCAAATTGGTGTCGGTTTAACGACGTAGGGATCACCTGGTATGCCACAGTGTGAATCATGTCAGTTGTCCTAATCTGGATACCTATGTGATGCCTTGTAGGGGACATCACATACCGAATAAAAACCACGTACATTTCGCTAGTGAGGATCAGTGTTAAGGACCTGGTAAGCCAAGGATCTCCTAGCACTATTGATCATACAAGAGCCAACGCAGTTAGACAAACATAAAACATCACATGACTCAAAACAAAAAAGACGCTTGAGCCTGAGAAGATGTTAGGCATCCTATCAAAAGTCACAAAGACAATTTTTGATAAAGATGACCTGAACACTGACGTTCGGGGCTCATAACCTAATGGGAAGTTAAGTGCCGTACACAGCGACTGTCACTCTCCAGTAGAGGGGGTAATGCCTGTGGTAACCACGAGCAGTACTGCAGAGGAAGATTGTTCTGTAAGAGAGACTTACTGGACGGGTGGCTCGAGCGAGTTGTGAGAGGAGCGAGTGCAGAAAACCGATATTATCAGGAGGGATAAGCCACTCCTTACATACTGGAACGAGTGAGGGCACAGCCTCACTCTCTGTATGGTAATATCCAAATACAGTAGTTCTTATCTCTGGATAAGAGATAAGAGGGCGTTCTGCTATAGGTTCCCTAACTAGCAAGATACGAGGGAGATATGCTATAGGCTCCCTATGAATAGCTTATCTATAATGTCATAGATAAGAAGATAAGAAGATAAGAGTTACTAATCATAATATTGTCATGATTATGTAAGATGTCTAGACCTGGCTGTAATAGAAGAGCAGAAGTAGAACGGGCTAGACTTAGCGTCTTATCATATCTAATCTCAATATCAAGTTGTTTGGATCCAGAGTTCCTCATGTCAGCGCTTCTGGGCCCGCCAAGTGTAAAACAAGCCAATGTATCTTGCATCGTCTCGGAGATGTTCATTTCTGTCGGTAGCGAAAAAGGTCGAGATTTGGGTGATGAGATCACTGCAACTGCCGTCCTCAGACAGGTCCAAAGTCCATGCAAGATCTCGCAGTGCAGGTAGCTTTTGAGTTTTCAGTGTGGTGACAAAATAAACTCAAGTCTGGACGGAGATCCACATCTCCGGGTCTCTGACACCTCCTAACGGACCTCCATCTTTTTTATGCCCTGAAGCTTGCTGATCACGGAGTTGGCAACTCTGGAACACTGATTTTCCCTGTGTTTCATCCTGACATATGTAGTTTCACATTGACACTTATTGAGGTACGAGTGTGCCTTTACCACACACTATTTAGACTCTTCACTTCACCCAGAGCACCTCAGTTGTTTCCACCTGTCTAGGCAGCAGCTGAGGTGAGTTACCTTTTACTTGAATACCTTACTTAGACTAATGTACTATAGCTCCTATACTAGGTAAATGCTATAGTTATTTCCGCCCGTCTAGGCAGCAGCTGAGCTCCTATACTAGCTCCACTCTGCTCCGTGTCATCTCTATACTATCTCCGTCGGAGGTCCAGATTTTGTCATGTGGTGTTGAACGTGAGGTTCTCGCAACCTTGGTTCCATTGTTCATGGACCTCGAGCTTGTGATCAAGCATCTTGTTCTTCAAGGCATCTTTTTTTTGCTGTTTTGTGTCATGAGTCTCCTTCTGCTTAAGAGCCTCGAGTCAGCCCTCCTGCATAGTAATGACACGCCCAGGTACGACAACATTACATGCACTGTCCTTCTTCTTCAATTTGGCATTCAGCTGACCTTGTAGCCGTTGGATGTGACCTGCCGCAAGCGCCGCATTTGCAGCTGCCTCATAACGTTCCTGGCGGGATCGATCTCGTTCTTAACGTGATCAGTCTCATTGTCATTGGTACTTCTTGGCTTTGGCCTTGAGCTGATGGACTTGAGCAGACTCGGAACATTTTGCAGGAACCTCTGAGTCACTGCCACTTGTATCTGAGTCTTCGCCACTGTTGTGGGTGTCTCGGAAATGAGCGGATCTTCGGGTTGGTCTGGGGGCTATAGTCTCATCATTCAGGTTGTTGCCATCCGAGTCTGTGTCATCATCTGATCCACTGTTGGATGATACTTGCTCCAGGTCAGTATCACAAATGGCACCTGCATCATCAATTGTGAAGGGAAATCCATCAGGAAGGTGGAGTTGAGTCGAACTTGAGAAACTGGGAGCGAAGTCATCTTTCGTGAAGATTTCAGGAGTGCATTGTGGTCGCCCGTTCTCATCAGTGATGATCCCTGACTTTTCCCAGGCTTTCTGGATCGTCGACTCCTTGAACGATATGGCCCTTGCCGCCATGTATTCATATGGGACATCACTTGCTTGCATCGGTTGTCCCGTTTTCTCATAGATTTCATCACACCGGGCATACCAGGCACGTTTCAGTGGTCCAAATGCGCCAACGTCGCAAGGCTGAAGTCAGTGTGTTGTATGAAGGGGAAGGAGATACATATAGAATGACATTGTGCTCGAGCGCTGAGTCAATCATCTCAAGGGTACTGTGGGAGCCATGGCCATCGTATATAAGAACAATTGGCTTTGTCGGGTCTGCATGAGCCTTGGCCGCAGGCACAAAGGTTTTGTTAAACCACTCTTTGCATATGTTGTTGGATGTCCAACCATTTTCCGTTGTTGCGATCCTGTAGAACCTGAATGTGAATAACTGGTCTCAAAACTAAAATTTTACTTGAATCAATTACAAGACTCCATCGTCAACTTGGTACCACTCTGCACTGTGGTTGGCTCCAGAAAACACGAAGCAGGAAGGCACAGTTGCTGATCTGTCCACACAGATTGTCTCCAGGACAGTGACCAGCTTGAGATCATCACTTTTGAGCTTGTACTGCTTGTGTCAATCGATGAATAAAGGTAGAGTTCACCATTGCTTTTATGTCCACTGCCAACTTGAATACCAATCTCATTGAAGTTTTGAATATTGCGAATCAGGATGTCCTTTCCATCAAAGATTTTTTGGACCTGCTCAAAATGATTGTTGACATTCGTAAAATTGAACTGGCAGGCTCACTAGCCATCCAACCTGGATCCTCGACCAAGTGTGCAATCAGGATTTCTGTGGATGAAGCGCTCAACCCATTTGAGCGAAGGCTTGTGACCACAGAGCTGCTCAACTTTTGGTCTGATTGTCCGCTTCGACAATGGAATACCGATGGAACCAAGGAATTTGATCCAGTTGTGAAGCACCTTTTCCTGGGTTGGATTCAGGAGCTGCTGTCGGGTATGGGCTTGGATACGTGGTTTGGTCCTCCCGTGGTATTGCCGGTTGACAGTTGCATAGGAGCCAACTAAATTGAGTTCACGACATGCCTGCGTGACAGAGCAGTATTTTCCCTCATGGACACCTGTGACCACTGTAAAACAACAATCCCGACTGTAGTGGGACAGCTGGGAAATGTGTGGGGGTCTGAGGTGCAATAGGCTCGTCCCCAAAGAGGGTCCTAAACAGATGGCTCAGACGAAAGGGGAGAGGAGGAGAAGGTGTTTACAAGGTGGCTGAAGGTATGTAGGCCGGACTGCAGAAAAGTAGACCAGTCGAGTACCGGTCAGTCGGGAGTGCAGGAGATGGTTGACAAGCCCTGTAGTGGACTCAGATGTGCGGTAAGACGAAGGGAATTGTACCCGAATGGAAAGATGCATTCAAAATGCAAAGTACAAACTCTTTATAGTCCGGGAATTGCCCAGGACTGTGTAGTTACTGTAAATAAGGTTCGAAACACTAAATAATAGGTACCCGAATGTCAATAAACATATGTAGAATGATCGAAGGGATGATGCTAAAAGTGGAATAAGGTTAGACCGGCCGGTCTACTGCAGGAACCAGGTTCCCGGGACTCCGGAAACTGGTAATATGGACCGGTCCCAACCGGTTGAGCGCGGGAAATATAGCTAGAAAGCTTCGGAAACCCGAGATCCAAACCTAGAGCTGAGCAGAGCTCTACACCGGGTATCAGGGCATCATGTCCCTCCAAGACGTGAACTGCTTAGAGTTCGACCATTGGGTCAACACACACCGGAACCTAAAGGTAGAGTGGAACACCAGTTACCGACACCCGCTCGAGTGGAACCTCTGGCAAGACGCCAGATACCCTGTGACCAACTCCGACCACACAGGACAGCGTGCCGTTGTGCACACTGTCGACCCAGCTGGCTTCGGGTTGCCACCGCAGCCTGATGGTCGTAACATCCTCCTCTATGCTTACAAGGGCAAGGAGCTGGCATCAGTGTTGGAGGGTAACAGTTTTTGTTTTCCCGGTTTGGACCAGCGAAATTCATTTTTACATTTTCAAGGGGATGAGATTTTACCCAGACAGCAGAGTTTTTTAGGAGTTTATTTTCCTTTCTTCCCACATGAGGATGCCCTCATAGTGATGGAAATTGAAACAACCCAAAACCCGTCAAGGGTGCACTAGGGAATTGAGGATTGGCTGGTACTGACCATTGACTTGCAGTGGTCAGGAGCGTTCAATTGGGTAATGAGGTGGAAAACCAAGAAACTAAACTGGAGTTCTCTGGCTGGGACTTGCGCCCTTATATACTACTACATGTGTTTGTACATATTTGTACTGGATCTACCGATGACTGTTCTAGAATATTCCAGTATCTAGTGGCATGAGGTAGTAGCATGCATCAAGCACGGCCATGAAATGGAAACGAAGTAAAACATGATGCGACCGCATGGCGGTGGCAGAATGGAAAGGAAGAAAAGAAGAACATAGCCATGCACTGCACAGAGATGAATAGAGTGAGGGGTGCATGAGGCATGGAGGTGAAATGAAAAGAGAAACATAGGGACAGCGTGGCTGTCATAAGTTAAATGGATAAGATAAAGAGAGAAGAGAAAGAAAATGACTAAGTCCATTAAGTTGATGTTAGGCGTACTGAGCTGTAACACTACCCCCTCTCTAAAGATCGACTTCCAGGTGATCAAAAGGTATTTGCTTGGGGTGAAGGGTGGTAAAAGGCTCCGGCCTCTTTTGGAATAGAAGTAAGAAATCCTCAGAAGGGATGGAAATGGCCCTGGGTGCGGAGGGGTTTGTGTGATAGAAGTCTATCAAAGCTTCTTTAGCATTGCTGAGATTCGATTTCAGCTCCCAGGTACAATCTGTGTCATCATAGCCTTTCCAATGAACGAGGAATTCCAGTTTTTTATTTTTATAACGTGAATCGATAATCTGGTCCACCTCCCATTCATTGTCCTGGTCTTCTGTGACGTGTACGGGTCCCGGCCGGTGTGAGGGGTGTCCTGCCAGACGGTCGCAGTAAGGTTTAACCCGGGAGACATTGACTACTGGGTGGATTTGCATCGATTTTGGTAATTTTAATTCAACGGCATTGGGTCCTGCCAAGCCGACAATAGTATATGGGCCAAGCCATCACTCGGATAGCTTTTGAGAGGCACGTGTCAAATGTAAATTTTCTGTAGATAGCCAGACTTGCTGGCCGATGGTATACTCGGGCGCTGCCGAGCGGCTTTTATTGGCGTTGACCTTCATTCGGTCTTGTGCCTGTTTCATATTTTCTTTAACGCTTTCTATTACGTCTTCCATTTCGGTTGTGAATTTCTGAGCCGCTGGGGCTCTATCCGAACTGATGGGTTCAATTCCCATGCAAGGAAGGTATGACCATGTCACATCGAAGGGTGACTTCTTGGTTGAAGCATGTTTCTTTGTGTTAATGGAGAATTGGGCGATTGGCAGCCAGGCAAACCAGGAATCTTGCTTCTCAAAGCAATAGATTCGTAAGAACTTCCCAATCTCTTTATTGACGATCTCTGTTTGTCCGTCTGTCTGCAGATGGAAAGATGTCAATAATTTAGTGGCGATACCGAGGGCCTTGTTTAGCTCCTGCATAACTTGTGCCACAAATTGCGGGCCTTGGTCCGAACTGATAGAACGTGGAAGGCCATGGTGCTTCCATACGTTTGCCAAGAACAACTTTGCTGTGTCCAGGGCCGAACATGTTTTTGTACAAGCAATCAACTCAACCTCCTTTGATAGATGATCAACAACCATCAAGATCGAGTCATAGCCGTGGGATAACGGAAGATCTGTAATGAAATCGGCTGAGATGTGTTCCCACAAGGTGTTCGGAATAGGGAGTGGTTGGAGGAGGCCTGCTGGGGCCCAATTAGGCATGTGTCACATCTAGCGACGTAGTCTTTGACTAGGGTAGCCATTCCAGGCCACCAATAGTTGCGCTGCAACAGCTCTATGGTTTTCTCATATCCCGGGTGTCCTGCAACTGGGGAGTCATGATATTTCTGGATGATCTCCATCCGTAGTATGTTGCTATCAGGTACATAGAGTCTCCCATAAGCGTCGTATAGGCATCCATCGCGTTCTTTGCAGATGGAGTTCTTCTTACACAGCCTCTGAATATCTGCTTCATTCAGGAGGCACGTGGCATTGAATATTTTTTGTTTTAATGTGTCCCCATTATCTGTGATAAGGATGGTTGTCCTAATCTTATCCGGGGTGATAACAACAACTCCTTTGTTGTCATCTTCTATTTCCTCGGCGTGATCTTCTCTTCTCTTCTAGAGCATCCAGCTTTGTCATTGTGTGGCCCAGTTTGTAGAACCACAACATATTGAACTGAGAGCGGTACATAGCCCATCGGGCTTGCCAACTGTTGAGATCTTGTCTCATCATGAACCACTGCAGATTTGCATGGTCGTTCCATATTTCAAATTGGTGCCTAGCACCTTTTAGGTAATGACGCCATTGTTCTAGCGCTTGGATGACTGATAGCATCTCTTTATCAGCAACTAGATAGTTCCGTTCTTGTGGCATCATGGAGTGAGATGAAAAAGCGATGGGGTGCCATATGCCATTCTTTTCTATAGATAGAACTGTGCCTGTAGCGAAATTGCTAGCATCCGATTCCAGGCGGAACTTGCAATCTAGATCCGGGAACACGAGTACTGGAGCTGTGGTAAAATGTTCCTTAAGCGTGTCAAACGCGTGTTGCTGGTCCTGTTCCCATCGAAAAGGTTCTTCTTTTTTGGTTAGGTTGTGTGGCAGGTGTGCAACACGTGCATAATCTTTTATGAACCTTCAATAGAAGTTTGCCAGTCCTAGGAAACTTCTTACTCCTTTTACGTTCTTTGGTGCCGGCCAATCTAAGATTGCTTTGACCTTGCTTTGGTCCATTTTTATGCCGTCACGTCCGACTATCATGCCGAGGAAGTCTACCTCTGTGGCATGGAACGTAATAAATCATTTTCTTCCAAACGGCAGAGGACTTTGAGGACGATTTTATTGTGATCCGCTCAGTTATCTGTTTTTGTAAAGATCATTAGGTCATCGATGTAGACCACTACCACGTCATCCATGTCTGCGAAGATCTCATTCATCATCGCTTGGAATGTGGCAGGGGAGTTGCATAGTCTGAAATACATAACCAAAGGTTCGAATGCTCCATGGAAGCAAACGAATGCGCCTTTCCATTCGTTGCCTTCTTTGATCCGGACGTTATTGTATCCCCATCTTAGATCCATTTTTGTAAATAGTTTAGCCCCTTGGAGTTTATCCACTAGCTGTCTGATCAATGAAAGGGGGTAATTATTTTTGACCGTGAACTCGTTGAGGTATCGGTAATCCTGTACCATACGCTTCTTGCCATCTTTCTTAGGCACAAAGAACACGGGTGACGTTTTGGGGGATTTAGAAGGTCTTATGTAACCCTTCTTTAGCTGGTCATCAAGGAATGCGGTAACCTCTTCTTGCTCCTGTGGCGATAGAGGGATTATTCTGCCCTTTTTAGGCTTGAACATGTCCTTGAGATCTATTGCATGATCCCATGGTTTCTGAATTGGCATGCATTCAGATTCCTTTTTCGAGAATACATTTAGGAACTTATGGTATTCCTCCGGGACTAACTCCTCGGGAGTTTTCTCTCTAGGTTTCTGAGATTCCTGTTTTGCTTCAAGCATGTGGATTGTTTCATGGATGTGATATTGGTTATCGTATTCTTCTTCTTCCATCACTTGCATGAAAGCGGACTTGTCTTGCAGCATGTGACAGTGGTGTGGGCAACATGTCATCTTGACAGTGCCTTTTGTCCAATCAATTTCCGGGTTGTGGCGTTGTAGCCATGAGAAGCCTAAAATGAAAGGGTTCTTTCCCAGACCAGTCACTTCTGCTGTGACTTTCTCACGGTGTCCTTGGAATTCTATGACCAGCTCCGTGGAGTGCATAATGCTTTCAGCAGAGTTACGTGTCCCGTCCACGTTGTATACAGGAATGGGGTTTCATAAGGGGATAACATCTGAGACACAGCCGAAAATGCTAAGCAAACAAATCAAATACTTATCAGTTAACTTATTGCGCCTGAGTTTATAATTTTGTTCCCCTCACAAATTGATAAGAAGATTTTGCAAAGTGTTACGGATATGTACACAATGACTATATCAGAACATATGGAGCATGAGTCTACCCAATATAGGTAAACCTTGTCTGCAAGGTAATGAAGGGTTATCAGATTTGAAACAATAGCCGGAATATGCACAAAATATAATATGAATGCAAACTGGAACATTTATTTAGGGTATCACGGCTGTGCATATTGGTAGACAAAGTCTACATCGGTCAGGTATACAGCTCTGGGCTCGGAAGGCAGATCCTAAGGTAAACATATTTGGAAAATAACTAAGGAAATGGTCTGCATGCAAATTCAATGATCGATTAATAATATGTGCAAACGGCATATTAGGAGTCCACTAGGTGGGCCGTTCAGTGGTCCCCTGAGAGTGCCACCAACGGATTACCGTAAGGCTCCTCCGTAAGGCTCCTGTGTGAGGCATAAATTGGGAATTGAATACGATACACATTGAACTTACCAGACCAGGAATTGCGATGTCTTTCTGGACAGAGAGCATCGAGTGGGCCCCAACGGTCAAACCTTGGAACCAGTCGTCGTTATACCAGTTGTGAGGGAGCCCCAGGACTGCGGCCGATTTTACTTCTTTCCTCCCTGCCTCCCAATAACGCTTTAACAATGAATTTCTGATCTGTTCCAACATGTTTTCCATTCTGTGAGCTGATTTGTAAGTCTCCACGGACTGAAATAGACAGGAAATGCCAGAGTTGATCCAAGGGAGCTCAAGACGTCGCAGGGCTTTCGGCTTTGAAGTGGGAGGGCAATCAGTCTCGTCACCACTCATACCCTCAACACTAAGTATGTTGATAATCTTATGAACGGCATCCCACTTCTCAGGATCCCGGAGACGATTCCACAATGCAATCTTTTTGCGCCTCATGAGTGTCTTTACATCCAGCAGTGTGAGGCAAAATAAAAGGCAACACTTAAAAGGATAACATACCCTATGGCGACAGGCAATCATTCTATCGCCTTTCCGACGTTTTTCCTCCTTCGCAGCTATCTGAGCCATCACCTGAGTTCGCTCGTCGGCGGCAGCAATGTTGATCTTGGCCAGCGTTCAGTGGGCTTGGTATGTTCAAACCAGTTTTTGTTCACACAACTTACAAATGGCTTGAAGGCTCATGGTTTGAGTGTCGAAGATAACGTCTCGGTATGCACCACCTTTGAGATTGTTGTAGAAATCGAGGGATAGAAGAGAGATTGCTTCGGAATTCCAACATGACGAGGTTAGCGGGCTGCAATGCCAATCTAAGGCAAGGTTCTCCAGCAGTGGAGGTGAAATACCATCTTGATTAAATGCGCGTACAGCGTCAATCAGGGCCGAAGCAGGAAGGTTGTCTTTGAGTCCGGATGGAATAATTTTCTTTTGCCGAAGGTAAACATGGAAGGCCATCTATATACATAAATCAGAAGAATGGAGGACTTCCTGGAAATCTTGGCTTACATGCAGATGATTCATCTTCCCCCGTGGACCAGGCTTCTTCCGTCTTCACACCACAGAAATTTCATTGTCGCTGTCATAGTCTCCCTCACATGACTCAGAGTGAGCTTTTCTTGTCGTTTCCTTGCACGGCGAGGCTTTCCCAGAACCCTGTGCAAGGGTCAACGTCACAAAATGAGATTCTATAAGTTCTGTTAGACAAGGGATGCAGGCATTGATGATCCCCTGAATGGTGGGTTGAACAAGGCATGCGGTTGCTGCTTCTAGGCGCTCGGTTATCGCCTGGTCTATGACGGTTCCCACCACTGCGGGGAGCGGTAGAGGTCTGGCAGGTCTCATAGAGACATCTAAATGAGATGGGGTGGGGGTAACGACCCCTATTGGCAAGGAAAATCCGGCTTCAGTCGAGAGAGTGTCTGTGATCATCAGGTCCGCCTGGAGTCTGGCCCCGCCAGCGGATGCTACATGCGTGGTGACATGTTTGGGGGGAGAGTCTGAGGGAGGGAGGGGAGGGAGAGTCGGACATCCTGGAGCCAGGTGGCAAGACGTTGGAAGTTCTTGATCCCAAGGGGCGGTGCTCAGACTGGAATTCATTGGAAGGTCTTGATCCAAATGGGTGGTTCTCGGACTTGGAAGATGTCCTGGAGTCAGGCGGTGAGACGACGGGAGGTCTTGATCCATGTGGACACTACTCATCTGGGATGGAACGATAACTTGGTACAGCACATCGGAGGTCACATTGGAGATGCCAGACATCGACATGGAGGGACAGTCTCCTGATAATATCTGACTTGGTGTGGTAAGGGATGTATCCATTGTATCCGCCTGCGAACATCCTGGAGCTAAATCGTTCATTGGGTCATCTGTTGGGACGTTGTTTGTCTGTGAAGGGGCGTCAGCTAGGGGCGGAGGACCTTGAATGTGAGGTGGTGGTGGGTTGTGTGAATGTGGGGAATGTGATCACTGACCAGGAGACTGGATGGAGGGGTAAGAACCCTGATGCTTCCTGCCAACGAGGGATCAAGGGTTACAATTTCTGGAAGAGATACCAGATAGACTGCTCAAGTTTTGAGAGCCGTTGGTATCATTCCCATCAAAATCTGGCAGATGTCTTCTTCGAGAAGACTGAGAAGCCAAATAAGAGGCAAAATGAAATAAAAATACCAGACAAACCTGGGATGCATGCGCGCTGTGCAGAGTCTCACTACGTGGAGTAGTGCTATCCTCTTCACGATTTTCAAGAGGCTTGAATCGAGTATACGGTGCATATGAAACATAAGTTGAAGAGGCCACCGCTTGCGTGTGAATGCCAATGCAGTGGTCAGCAACTGTAGGGGTATGGATAAGGTGCTGGCCAAGGCCAGCAAGCCCGCATCTGGTGAACTCCCCAGCCTGTGGAAACTTTAAATCTCCTCCAACCTGGAGATACGAGTACTTACTGTCTGAGATATTCTCCCAATAGTTTGCAATGCGGAGCTTGCCGAAATGGGCCCATCTGGGTCTTCGGGATGGAGGGACATGGCAGTGGATGTGAGGACATGTATCAATTGTATAAAAGATATTGGAGAGATTCATAAATCACCTGACAATAAGACAGCGGAAACAACACATACCTTAGGATAAAGTGGCCCGTCCGGTCTTGATGACAATTGTCAC
>JBBPRK010001185.1:0-14253 GCA_038093075.1 Boletus patriciae
TCACAAGGTATAAAATGACAGCAAGTGCACACCTTAAGACTCGGATATAATGTTTATAGTATATAGGTGTTAGTACAACCAAATAATCCCAACTGTACCATGATCTGACCAAGGTATACTCTCTTGAATTGAAAGTTGTATGGCACAGCCCAGAAACCATTGAGATATTCCCCTTTTAACATAGCAATACAACTGTGACAGCTTTTCATTTCCAATTCAAGAGAGTATACCCTGGTCAGATCATGGTACAGTTGGGATTATTTGGTTGTACTAACACCTATATACTATAAACATTATATCCGAGTCTTAAGGTGTGCACTTGCTGTCATTTTATACCTTGTGAGAAATGATAAAAGACATGAAATGGCCAATATTGATAAAAGAGAGCTTTAATGGATGATGTTCAACAGAGTTCTAAAGCTCAGAATGCTCTTTGTAGCAATGTTTGAGTGTATTAGAATGATGTGTAACAATTACAGTGGCATTGAAGCAAGTGAATGTATATAAAAACAAGTATGTTGATCACTACACCTTTGGATGCATGGGTTCTGTTCCTGCCATCCGAAATTTTTGATACCACTATGAGTGGAAGCTGAACATTGTTCCTGTTTGCATGTATAGCTCCAAGTATGTATTTTTCCCACTGATGCGTCATATGTTAATGCAGGCATGCTCGCTGACAGGCCATCCAGGACAGCATGCTTGTGATGGGAACACCATGCATATGGCATTATGTCATGATCCATGTGTTGGCCTTCCTGGACAGTGCAACATGGTCTGATGGTGGTACCTACATGTGCTGGCAGCACCACCTCACCCCCTGCTGTTGGGGGTTTCTCATTGGTGGCCGATGGCCAGTTGGGTGTGCAACCACCAGGGGTCATTCAGTAGGTGCACAGCCATCCGGTTGTTCCACTTGTGGCTGGCAACGTGCTCACCGCATGCATAGCGCCTGCACAATCCAGGACGGCCAGCCTGCCATGAAGGCACCCATCACACATGTTGCACCAGCCATGAGGGCGTGGAAACGCCCTTGCCGCATGCTGTCCAGGATGGTGAAACTCCTCATATCAAAGTTGAAAATCTTACCAGTGAAATTGACAGCCTTTCATTCATCTAGATTATTGATTGTGTTTTCAGTGTACTTAGTACTACTGCCATGTACTCACTTTTTGGTAGCCCTGGTGTGTGCAATGTCTTGGACAGCCAGTTGATGTATGAGGATCAGACTATTAGATGAATGGCTGTTTTCCAAGGAAATTAGAGCTGAGATCTCGATTGATCTGATCAAATTAACCTGTTAAGTACATCATGTAATGTTCTATTAATGTCAGCTATAGTACTTTGACTACACAACCAATTTTCTAGCACCAACACCCAATCCCACATCCCCCAATGCCCACAGTGACACTCAGTGTGGCACTACTACTGCTTTCTAACACAGAAGGGTTGCCATGGAACTCCATGTAATGGCAAGCCTTCACTAGGGTTCACAGACTTCCTTGGTTTTTCAATGCTAACTCAACAGACGATACTCCAGCTCCCAAGTATTCAACATGGACAGTCAGGGTCACTAAAATGGTCAAAATGTTTGTGGAGGATCTATGGGCGCTCCTGGATGTGGATCAAGACAAGTTTGTTTCAGTGTGCAAGGCAGATAATGATTCAGCAGGATGGAACATGTGGAACAAGATCATTGATGAGGTCCTGACAGAACACGAATGGAATGCATACCAGGTGATGGGGCAGCACAACACACAGATGATGAGTAATATGTATATTCAATCCATCCATTAATATTCACTTGTTCTAGCTACCTACTCTCAAGGATGCACAAGTGCCAGATGCTCGACTTTACATTGCTGAAGCCCTGTTCAGCAAGCATGGTTTCATTTCCACCAGCGAAGTGCTTCAGAAATCAGTTGCGAAATTCAAGAACATGATGCTTGCCATTATGTGAAATTGGTACCAGAAGACAATCAACAAGGAGGTAAAAATGATTGATGATATGGTGAAGGATATTGAGACCGAATTTGACAGTAAGTTTGCCCTTTCTCCCATTGAATTGATATTTATGAATTTGCAAAGTTAAAGGCTAACGATTACCATCTGAAACCCACTGAGATGATTGCATTGGTCTGTTCAATCCAATGGGCACCCACAATATTGGTGAAGTACAACAACAAGGTGACCATGAAGATGCTTGAGGAATGGAAAACTGAGCTGGATGAGATGCTTGTGATGGTGAGGAAGGACATGTCAAACGAGGCAGCCCTCAGTAAGTAAAACCATATTACAAGATCGTATATTGATGATGGTACAGAATTATCTAAGTCTATCCAAGATGCCCTTGGACAACTTGCAAGCAAGACTGAGATTAGCGAGATAACAGTGTTGATTCAGGCCACTCTGGCAAACATTCAATCAGACACTGAAAAAGCGGTCAAATTGGGCATCAATGAGCAGGTCGACATTTCAGACTGGAAGGAGGGTGTCGAGGCATTAGCCAGGAAGACCAAAAAGGATTTCTGGGTGTTGCTAGGATTTGCTCATAAGAGGTTACCATTTTTCCAGGAATGGTCTGACCCGAATTCCACCATTGACCCTTGGAGTAATGATGGTCAATGTCATATCCCAAACTCTACCTGAATCCCCAAGGTATTCCCGAGTCATTCCCAAGTCATTTCCGTATGATTCCTGAGTCATCCCCAAGTACTCCTGAAGTACTCTCAAGTATTCCCAAGTTTCCCAAGTTAAACCCGAGCCAGCCCACTTACCTCCTTATACCTGAACACTATGTATTCCCCCAAGTCTAGCTCCAAGTCTCCTCCGAGATTTCGGAATTCCGGCCCTGTATTATTCCCTTTACATCCTGTCCACTTAGAACTGACATACATCCGAGTTTCCGAGCTTCCGAGTACATATCCCCTTTTGTCTTCTCTGCATTCTTGTACCTTTATTAACCCCTTTCAGATCTTCGGATCTTAGGTTCCTCCGAGGCAGTGTTACTGCCACTTGGCACTCTTGTAGCTCCAGAACACTGCCCCAAAATCTTGTTCCTCTTGTGTTTCCACAGTTTTCCCTTTAGTATAAATACCCTTCGTTTACCCTCCTGTACTTTAGTTCGAATATCGACTTAGACCCACTCCTGTTGACTATAGACCCACTCCTTGTCTCCTCATTGTGTTCGACATCCTCCTGCCTGTTTGGGATGAATTCCTCTCATCTCCGACACCTCGAGTTTGTCCCCTCCTTGTCATTTACTATCTTGATCATCATCCGAGCTACCACCTTGCTCTGATGCTCTGACCTGACCTCTTCCGACCTCTGGGACCTGAACTGCAACAAGGGCACAGCACATAAGCTGAGGCCAAGTCCCACGTCTGAGCAAACTCTGAGTTTCTGGAGTTTCAGCCAGAAGTCCGACCCACGTCTTGACAGTCAAGCATGGCTGAATGATCCCAACAAGGGGTGGCTGCCACTGAAGCTGTGATGGGACCAGTTGGTTGGAATATTTCATATGCTGGAGCACGCGTTTGATGGTAAGCCAATGTTGCTCATGGACGGGCATAGGCCTCAGTAAGACCATGCAGGCAGTGGGTACAATTGCTTGTCTGGTCTACTACCACATCTATTACACCAAGAAGTCCAACTATCCCAGTTTTTTCTGTAAGTTTTTACCGTTCTCTCGATGTTGTTACATGGCATTGATCTGTGTTGGATAGCTAAACAACATTTCAACTCTACTGACAGACTTATTCCAGACATACCCCACATCATTGTTTGCCCAGTCAACCTCAAGGATCAATGGGAGTGCAAGATCAAGAGGTTCCTTCAATCTGCCTTATTCAACCTCTTTCCCTTTTCCCTATACAGGACAATTTGATGGCTGGTTGACTTGGTGGACAGATCTGTTTGCAAAAAGTCATCAAAGTCAGCTCCCAAGACTGATTCTCGCAATGTATACAGTATGTTTTTCTTACATATTTGAATTGTAAGGACTCACTTGTTGTCATAGGCTATTCAGGATGATGCATCTCACTGCTTCCTACCTGGCCAGAAGAACGACCTTGGCAAAGGAATTAAGTTTTTGCAATATGAGAAGAACAGCAAGGTTGCTGTCTATGGTAAGAAATTTGGACTGATGTTCATGGATGAGGTGCACACCAGTCGAAAATACAATATGATTTATGTTTCATGCCGTGAGCTGAGGAAGGGCACAGTGACACTGGTTGCACTAATGGCCACGCTGGTGACGACAAAAGTGCAAGGGAGTGTTCTTGCTATTGTTTGCAATAGGTACAATCTATATGATCTGACTCATATTTTCTACAGGATCTCTGGATAATGGGGGATCTTCTTGGAGTCCATGGTTTTGACAACCCCAACCAGCTCTTGAGGATGACTTGGGAGCTGAATGTAGCCAGATGAGTGCAGCCAGTTGATGTGACATAAAGACAATACATGACGCTGGGATTGAAGGGAACCAGCTTCAGGGGACGCTCATCAGGAAGGTAAACAAGGCCTCCTTGAAGTTGGAATTCGCAGCATGTACACACAAATGGATGAAGATTATGTGCAATCAATTCATGAAGAACGTCATTCATCAAACTATCAATTCCAAAAACTCTTTGGAATGTGCCCATACATTGAACATTTTCTCATGCTGCAGATGCACGCATGGGAAATGGACTACTTATGCAGCTTAAATCATCAAGGATAACAAGCTGTGGCGGACACCCAGAAAGTAAGTATTATTCTCACTTTATATACCACTTGCAGTTCATGACCTCTCATGTGGGCAAAAGCCATGCACAGTGTGCCGTCCAGGACAGCTGTGCATATTGGGTCTCATACCATGGGAGCACAGGTCATGTGTGCCGGACTCATGTGTACCTCACTGTCCTAAATGGCAAGTGCATACTGAAGCTGTGTTGCTGAGTGGACTGACTTCATGTGCTCCGAGTTGTGCACACTGCACCATCCAGGACAGTGAGCGCATTCATTCTGCTCCTGTTTCACTTTGGTACCCTCTGCTAACCTCTCTTTGTCTTAACAGCATTTTTATATTGAATTTGGTTGGTCCATGCTCTGCCCACAGCTCAATCCAAAGTAGGATGGCATGTTCTGGCAAAAACCCACCTCACTGCAACACTGGCAGGAGAGTGCCGAGAAAACCATCAAGCTTGAGGTGCTTGCACAAGTAGTGATGCACCATCAAGCTTGAGGTGCTTGCACAAGTAGTGATGCACCATCTTGCTTCGGATGGTGCACAACCAGTGAGGATGCAGCATGACAGTCAAACAATCAAGCCAAATGCAGACCACAATGCTGACATCCAAGAGTACACCAAATGTGATTGCATCATCATATGTTCAGTGTTTCCTTCATCCAATGCCGCCATCCTTGACATAAGTGTTCATTTTCTTTGCAGCACTGTACTTCCATCTCAGATAGATATTTGAACTCTATGATATCTCGGTTATGGAACTACATGGAACAATGACTACTAGGAAACAGGTCGAGGCCCTCAACATATTCTGTGCTTCAACAACAGAGAAGTGTGCATTTCAATAGTTACTTACATGTCTTTGCCTGCATCTAGGACATGATGTGGTCAGCACTTGACAATGAGCAGTTGTGGGGGGGGGGGGGGGATTTTTCGTTACCCCCCACAAAAACAAGTCCACATACATATACCAGCTCATTGCTCTTGGGACCCCAGATGTCTACCCATAGGAGTCCACATGCCTGCCCCCAGACTTGGCCAGATGGCCAGACAGTCAGACGGTCATGTGGTCACAGGGTTGGACGGTGTTATGCAAGACATACTTAACAAAGACATCGAGACTGAAGGCTTCCTAGAGGAGGAGCTCACAGAGAGTCACAGCATCTCTAGACAGCAATATAGGGTTTACAGAGACACTTCGAAGGATACTCGAAGGACTTGCAAAGGGAGCTCGAAGGACTTTAGGGACAAGAGAGAGAGAGCACACAAGAAGTATGCTAGATTGCGCAGAAGAAGTGTAAAGATACAAAGTATAGATGAGCTACTATATAACTGGGGGACGCGTCATCATGGAACATCAGAGAACATCAGAGAATAATGAGTAATGGGAACTATGTACTAGGCATAAGAGAGCCCAGTGGTGGAGATAAAGTCTGAGGTGATAAGGGAATAAAAGCAAGGAATATCCCCTTCTGGTAGTAAGGAAGAACGGTGTGGGGAAGTCAGAGGATAAACACACAAGAGTGAAAAGGATGTACTACGAGAAGTAGAGAAACATAATCGTACCTACACATCCCGAAGAGGACATGAACACAATGAGAAAAGACTAAGAGTAACAAGTTATGAAAGAGGAGAAAAACCATAACATTACCCCCTTCATACCATTGAGCCCCAGGCTTAATCAACACTACTCTAAGCAGGACCAGGGTGAGCAAAAGAGGTACCTGCATAAATGTGCATTGCCTGTTCAACAGAAAGCGTCTCAATCAGACAGTCATCTGCCATGTGCCCATGTTGATCACAAACAGCGCAAATTCAGACTGGATAGAAGTGAGTGGGATGTCCCCATCAACTGCAAAAGTCGCATTGGGTAGTGAGACAAGATGAGGGAGAGTGTCCAGGAGCTGATTGATGACAATGGGGACAGATGTAGAGCAGGCAATTCTCTTGATAATGACCAAGATTGTGACACCGAAAGCACTCAGTGAGGGCAGATGCAGGTTGGTGACGGATGGGGATGTGGACAACCCGAGTGGGGGCAGAGAGGGTCTGCATTCCATCGGGGAGAGACTGGAGAAAGGACCAGTTGAGAGCTAGGACTTCCTCGTTGATTCCTCCATATTTGGACTCAGATTCCACAGCAGTGGGAGAGGAAGTGCCAGTAGAAGGAGGGGGGGAAGAGAGTCTGGATAGGAGTGTGGATGGAGAGGATACAGTTTCTGACAGGGGAGGAATAGGAATAGGTGGTGGGGATATGGCTGCAGGAAGCTCAGTTTGCTCAAGGTAACGGTTTCGTTCCTCTATAGTCATAGAGAGGAATACTCGTCAGAACGTAGGGTATAAGATTTTGGAGGGGACTCATTTGGCAAAGGTGTGGAAACCATGTAGGTGGAGGATGTTGAGGATATGTCCAGGTAAGGTATTGAGAGAGGTGCAGAGTGGGATGCCCAATGGTGCGGGTAAGTCGCTGGGGGCTGATAAGGTGTGGTACCATTGCATGGAGGAGACCAAATGGAACAGGCAAATGAGTTCCTGACAAATCAAGTCTTCATCATAGAAGGGAGGTCCTCTACAGCATGGAGGGCGATGGGATTTGTGAGAATGCCTGTGTAAAGCAAATGGACTGTGTAGTTCAGAAGCAAGGTGGGTACCACATGACGTGAGTGCAGTGGAGAAGCAGAGGAGGAAGAGGATAAAGAAGAGGAAGAATGAGATGAGGAAAGAAATGACATATTGGTTATCAAAGAGTAAGTATTCAAAAAACATTCACTAGGGGGGTACTTCATGAAGAGACGCCGCTTCCTAGGAGGGGAGAAAGAGAGAAAGGAATGGGGAATCAAAGGAGATGATGGGAACGTTTCTATTTGGAAAGGATGAGAGGGGAATGTCGGAGATTGCTCTCGGGTTCCCACATATTTTTGGATGAGGGGTATCCTTTCCATGCAGTCAGGTACAACCATCATCCGAGAGATCCCTTGTGAGAAACTATGTGATCCACTTTGTATTCTTCCTCGTTATCAATGAGGTCAGGAGGAGGCTTCGGGAAGGAGGGACCATATGCTTCAGTTTGACAATAAGAAGATAGAAGTGAGGCATGGAAAACATCGTGTATCTTCCATGTGGGAGGGAGTCGGAGTCGGTAAGTGAGTGGAGATAGTACCTGTGCAATTTAAAAAGGCCCGTGGCGTTTAGGTGCTAATTTCCTGGATGGGTAGGACAATCGGAGATTGGTGGCTTCTAGCCACACCTTATCACCTACTTTCCATGGGGAGAATTTCCGGGAGGATCATTCTGACATGATCCATCTTGCAGTCTCATGAGCAGAGAGGGCTTCTTTTCAAGCGGCTTCCAGGGAGGTGAGGTGATTTTCTAGGGCAGGGAGGAAGGTCTTTCCGAGCGGTGGATAGGTTCTAGGTGAAACAACCCAAAAGGTGACAGCATCAACTGGCACTCTAGGGAATCTAAGACTGAAAGGGGAACAGACCGATAGCACTAGCAGTCAGTTCTGGAGGTGATCTCTCTGGCTGAGTAGGGGAAAAACCAAGAGAACTAGACTGGAGTTCTCTGGCTGGCACTTGCGGCCTTTTATACTACTACATATGTATGCACATGTTTATACTGGATCTACCGATAAATGTTCTAGAATATTCCGGTATCTAGTGGCATGAGGTAGCGGCATGCATCAAGCATAGCCATGGAATGAAAGGGAAGAGAAGCACGAGGCAACCACATGGCGGTGGCAGAATGGAAGGGAAGAAAAGAAGAACATAGCTATGCACTGCATGGAGATGAGTAAGGTGAGGAGTCCATGAGGCATGGGTGTGAAACGAAAAGAGAAGTATAGGAACAGTGTGGCTGTTATATGTTAATCTGATAAGATAAGAAAGAAGAGAAAAAGAACGACTAAGTCTGTTAGGATGTTGTTAGGCATATCGAGCTGTAATACTAGGTTCATATCCAAGAAGGAGAGAGAAAGGAGAGACTTTAGTCAAGCTGTGTGGGGCAGAATTATGGACAAATTCGGCTGAAGTGAGGAATTAGGACCATTTCCAAGGGTTGTGGGTACAAAAGATCCAAAGATAGGTCTCAATTTCTTCATTGGTTTGTTCGGTTTGTCCATCAGTTTGGGGGTGGTAGGCGGTGGAGAGGCGAACATCATATTTGAGAATTCAAGCTAGTTCTCGAGAGAAAGCAGAGGCAAATTGTGGGCCTCTATCAGAGATGATAGAGTCGTGAAGTCCGAAATGTTTAAACACCAGGTCAAAAAAGAGTTGAGCCACTCCATTGGCATCGATTGTTTTTAGACAAGGGGCTAGAATTACCCCCTTTGTAAGGCCATGGTCGACCATGACCATTAAGGAATCAAAGCCATCAGACGGGGGAAGATCAGTGATGAGATCGACTGAGAGCTGTTTAAAGGGAAGGGTGGTAGAGGAGGGGATGGGGGTGAGGGGCGGTGAGGAAGGGTGTGTGATGACCTTGTTTTGTTGGCATACAGCACAGCCGGCAATAAATTTTGAGATGAAAACAGAGAGGCCTGGCCACCAGAAATCATGCTCAATGATGGATTTGGTACGGAAGCAGCCAGGGTGACCTGAGAGGGGGGAGTCATGGATAGAGTGGAGTAAAGATGAGTGGGCGGCAGGTGGAACATACATGCAATTTCTAAAATAAAGGTGCCCATTGTCGAAGGTCCAGTCCTTGAGGGCTGAGTGGGGAAAAAGGGGGGATCCATCCGTGAGGTTGGAAAGAGCGTGAAGTACAAGAGGGTTGGAGGCGGAGGAAGATTTGATGTGACAAGCAAGGGCAAGGTCCAGGGCATTGATAACCGTTGGTTCTGGGATGATAGAGGCGTCAATGTTATCGGAGGACATGTCAATGGAGTCTCGACAAGATAAGGCGTCAGTGGGGGCCATTTTGGTACCAGGAAGGACTTTCCAAACTATATCAAAGTCCTGGAGAAAGAGGGACCAGCGAGCCTGTCGTTGGGACAATTTGCGGGGGTCTTTGATGTAAGAGAGGTTTTTGTGATCAGTGATGATGGTAACAGGGTGAGGTTCCTGGGACGTATGCTTCCATTCCTCCAGTGCAAGGATGACAGCAAGGAGTTAACGGTCATAGATGTCGTAATTTCGTTTAGCGGGGACGAACATCTTGGAGAAGTAAGCACAAGGGTGTGCGTTGCCATTGGTGTCATCCTGAAGGAGGACGGCTCCAGCAGCGAAAAGAGAGGCATCAGTCATGATGGAAAAGGGGCGGGTGACGTCAGGGATGCCCAGGACTGGTCCAGAGGAAAAGGCAGCACAAAGGGTGTTGAAGGCTGTCTGCTGGAGCAAGGTCCAAGTCCAAGGCTGGCCTTTCCAGGTGAGAAGGTTGAGAGGGGCAACAACATGGGAGAAGTTGGGAATGAATTTGCGATAGAAATTTGCAAACCCTAGGAAGGATTGAATGCCTTTGACAGAGACAGGGGTTTCCAGTCACAAATGGCAGTCAATTTGACAGGGTCCATCATGACTTGTCCTTGACCAATGATCATGCCAAGAAATTCCATTTTGGGGGCGTCAAAGAGGCATTTGGAGATCTTTAGAGAGAGACCATGTTGGCGAAGGCGAAGGAGGACATGTCGGGTGCGTTCATGGTGGAGGGTTATGTCCCCTTGGGTGTGGATAGCAAGATCATCCATATAAATTTTAAGCCATCATTTGGCAATCATATCAGTGAAGATGTGGTTCATAAATGCCTGGAATGTGGGTGGGGTATTGCAGAATCTGAAGAACATCACGGTAGGTTCAAAGAGGCCAATGGGGGTGATGAACGCAGCCTTCCATTGATCCGTTTCTCAAATCTGAATGTTGTTGTATCCCCAATGAATATCAAACTTGGTAAACAGGGTAGAATCTTTCATATCGTCGATGAGTTCAGGGATAAGCGGTAGGGGATAGGCGTTTTGAATGGTATGAGAGTTTAGGTAATGATAGTCCTGACAGGGGTGGAGAGATCCATCTTTCTTGGGGATGAAAAAGAATGGCACGGCTTGGGGGAATTTTGATGGCAGAATGTGCCCTGTCTTGAGGTGTTCCTCAATGAAGGCCTGACAGGCTTCTTTTTCCTTGGAATTTAGAGGATAAACCTTGGTGATCTTAGGTACAAAAGACAGTTTAAGGTCGATGGTGTGGTCATAGGAAAGGTGAGGGGGGAGGACATTGTATGTTTGCTCCGAGAACACATCTGCGAAATCTTTGCACCATTCGGGCAGTGGGACTTCAGAGGTTTTGGTGTCTTGAGCAAGTTGGGTAGACAGGGTGATCTTCTGGATTGATTCGTTAAGTGGGTCTTCTTGAGGGAGGTACTCACAAAGAGACGCATCAACCTCAGAAGAGTATCGTTGGGTGTACAGGGACGAAAGCTTTTGATCAATGTCGAGGCCTAGCCAACAAAGTAAATATCGCTGGGGTAGGACGTGTTCATTGTAGTCAGTGAGGGATGAGGTAGGGAAGGAGAGAGAATGGGATTTCCATTCAATGTGAGGATTCCAGGCTCTAAGCCAGGGTATTTCCAAGATGATCTGGCAACATCCAAGTCCTACTATCATAAGTTCTGTGTTCTCGGGTTCTTTAGAAAGCAGCATGCGAGTGGATGCCTTCCACATGATGGTACCTCATTTATTGAGGGAACCATCGACATTAAAGGCACGTACAAGTTGAGACATCTTTTTCAGGGGGAAGTTCGTGAGCGATAGGAGACCAAGATCAATAAAGTTTCTGGTGGCTCCAGAGTCGATTAAGGCAGTCGTTTCAACGATTTGTTTTCCAATGAAGAGCTTGACAGGGAAGTGAAGGGTTCTTTCATTGTCAGAGGCTACTAGTACATGGGATAGAGACTGGAAAGTAACATCAAGGTAGCTTCCCCTTTTAAAAATCCTGGTCAAGGGCGGAGACAACAGCGATTTCTTCTTTGAGTTCCTCAAAACACATTTGAAGGACTTGGAGGATTTCAGCCTTGTCTTTGCCCTTGGTTTTCAAGGAGTTTACGTAGGCATCGATGGGGGAAGGGGCATTGGTTTCGACAGGTGGGGGTGCTGAGGAAGAGGGCTTGGTTTCAGCAGAACGGATGGTCTGAGGGCAAGGGCCCTTGTCTTTTCTGCACTGGGGGGTGTTGTGTCCAATGAGTCTGCAATGAAAACATCTTCCCTCATGAATGCACTTGGCTCTTTCGGTGGGGGTAAGTTTGGACAAGGTGATGGCATCAACATCCATGGTGTTAGGGTCAGAAGTGGTTCGGGGGATAGGCAAATATGAGGAGAAAGGAAGTCTTCCTCCTTTCAGGGCAAGGATGCGCATCTTCTGTGCATGGAAAGTCTTTGCCCGTTCAATCCAAGCAGCAACAGTGGTTGGGATGGTAGCCATGGAGAGGATCATGGTGGTGAGCTGCTGGTCTAATCCAAGCAAGAACTTGTCAATGAGGGTGACTTTGTCGGTAATCCCTGCTCTGGCAGAGAGGTTCTGAAAGTCGGTGATATACTTTTGGAATCCATCGTCAGTGATCCCATCAGGGCGTTTGAATGATTTCTGAGCAAGCAGTGGCCTTGGTATCGAAAGGAAAGAAGGTGGAGTTGAAATTTTTGACAAATTCTTCAAAGGTTTTCTCAGTAGCAGCAACAGTGGTGTTGGCCAGTTTATCATACCACATCTCAGAGAAGGGTACTCCTCTTCCTTTGCTCATCTTGTTGAGCGCAAGTGTGATCTTTTGTTCATTAGAGTTATAAATGGACGCATTGATGAGGAAGTATGCGCTGATGGCTTTCGTCCAGCACATGGCATCAGCAGGTTCTCCAGAGAAATCGGCTGGGAGGGCTGCTTTGAGTTCAGGGGTGACAGTGGACATGGGGGTGGCTGATGGTGTCAAGGGGGTGGCAGTGGGTTTTGGGGGTGCAGGGGGAAAAATTCATTGTCAATGGGGCTTGGGGTTACTCGAAGGTGCTGAGGTTGTGGGGTTCCAAGGGGATGCTGGGACAACAGTGGAGGTCAAGTCACTAGAATTATCAAAAAGCCTGAAGGCTCCTGGGTTACAAGGGGACAATATGTTGGGGGCGAGTCCTGCTCCTAAATAGAAGGGACAAGAGAAGACACTTGTTCTTTTGTTACATGAGACGTACTTAACAAAGATGTCGAGACCAAAGGCTTCCTAGAGGAGGAGCTCACGGAGAGTCACAGCATCTCTAGACAGCAAGGACTTTAGGAACAAGACAGAGAGAGCACACAAGAAGTATGCTAGATTGTGCAGAAGAAGTGTAAAGATACAAAGTATAGACAAGCTACTATATAACTGGGGGACGCGTCATCATGGAACATCAGAGAACATCAGAGAATAATGAGTAATGGGAACTATGTACTAGGCACAAGAGAGCCCAGCAGTGGAGATAAAGTCCAAGGTGATAAGGAAACAAAAGCAAGGAATATCCCCTTCTGATAGTAAGGAAGAATGGCGTGGGGAAGTCAGAGGATAAACATGCGAGAGTGAAAAGGATGTACTACAAGAAGTAGAGAAACATAATCGTACCTACACATCCCAAAGAGAACATGAACGTGATGAGAAAAGACTAAGAGTAACAAGTTATGAAAGAGGAGAAAAACCGTAACAGACGGTTGGTCAGAACATCAGACAGTCAGATGGTGACGGTTAGACGATTGGGAGGTTGAATAGTTGGATGGCTGGATGACTGTCTGCCTTAACATATTTCAGTCCTAGGGTTGGTTGTAGTTCCATGAGAACATTTGGGTACCCCCGCATCAGAGTCCATGGGTCTGTGTAACCCCATTGGCATTTTTTTTTTTTTTTTTACTTCCGTGTTTATTGTCCAGCAGGGCGGTGGCCCTATGTCGGACAGTACAGGCAGGTCTGTGCTACTCAGGTAAGACTAACATGGGGGGTTTTTCATATGGTAACAGCTCCCAAGGGAGCGAAGCCTGCGTGGGGCTAGGGGGGGAGTGACCACATAATGGGTCCTGAACGCTGGGGGAAAAAAGGGGGGGAATGGTACTACAGGGAGAACTCAACACTGTCCTCATCAGCTTCACTATTACTATCCGATTCGAAATGAAGGGTGGAGTCTGGCACGTTCTTATAGTTGGGGGACGTGTAGAGGTCATCATTAGAGTCGAAAGCGAAGTACTCCCATAAAGAGGAGCCTTGCTCGGTGTGTTGGGTTGCGAACACAAAGTCCGCATCTTCGGGGATGAAGGTGGTCTGGATGGGGGTGGTTTCCGCTAGGGCTGTGCGCAGACGGATGGGGCAGTAGGGGTGGTCGTAGAGCTTGCGGTGGCGAGGACTAATGGGGAGAGAGGGCTGTGGAGTACCTGGAACAGGAAGAGGAGTGGTTTGGGATGCCAGCTGCAGGGTAAGGGTGGCCACCTGGGCGCGAAGGTGGCTAATCTCTTTCTGGAGCTGTTCTGCCTCCGTGGAAGAGTTGGGGTTTGGGGTGGGGGGCTGTGCAGGTGTCTGCCCTTGAGGGCCGGTGGGTTTCT
>JBBPRK010001186.1:0-14248 GCA_038093075.1 Boletus patriciae
TACGTACGCTGAATTGTTCGTCTTCCTTGTCATTATGAAAGGTCTTCAAGAACGTAAGTAATTTCTCCTTGTTTCGCCGGAGTATGGTTTCGATTTGAGGTGGTTTCTTTGGATTGGCAACGAAAACCTGTACAAAAGAGGTTACAAAGGTTGGAGAAAGGCCGAGGGAAACCGACCTTGAAGACATGAAACGCTTCGAACTGAATGTTCTTGCTCTTGTCGCGCAGCATGTTCATCATCATCTTGAGGTTCGCCTCCTGGGCGATATACCGTGTCATGACACTGAAATTAGCACGATCGAGTAATATCTCGCCAAGAAGTTTGAGCGATTGCCGTTTGGTGACGTAGTTGTTGGAGAGGATGAGGGTGGTAAAGGACGCAAAGAACTGTTCGGGTCAACACAGGAGAAGACGAGTTTTTGGGGAAAACATACTCTGTCGTAGTTCTTGTCCAGGTATTCTGCCACCATAGGTTTGTGTCGGGTGAGCGTCTCCTTCAAATTAGCGAATGCGTCACAGGAGACGCCAAACGAAGTCGTCTCGATGTGGTGTGCAAACATATAAAATCTAACCCGAGGTCAGCGAGGGTCGATGGACACGAGATCTGGCGACGCTCACTGTTCAGAGTGGAGCAGGATCTTTGCGAGCTGCTCGTGTCGAAGCATCTCGCGGAGGATCATGCCGGTATTGAGCGCGATCTCTTCGTTGCTGTATCCGGCGAGTGCAGCAAAGATGACCTCCTCGTGTCGTGCACATATATACTCGACGGTGGGTAAACGAGCGCCGATCTGACGCCGCAGGAGGTTGTTGAATATCTGCACAACGTCTTTCCGAGACTCGAAATCGAAGCGTGCGATGTTCTGGACGAGAATGAGGAGCAAGTCGGTCGAGTAGGTTTCTTGGGCGAGCTGTGCGATCAGTTCGGGGACGGGTTCTGTGGCTTAGGCATGGGTTGGGGTGAGGTAAAGGACAGGAGGGAAGGACGCACCGCCGTCGCCGTAGAGGATGCCCTTGACGGCCTGGAGGTTTCTTGCCACTTCCTCGCTCGCCTGAAGAGAGCGATGGGATGCTTCGTCGGACAGAGAGAGGGCTGACTCACCTTTCTCCGAGACTCGCTGCCTGGTGGGCCGGAGTCGAGTTTTGGGATGGCATCCCGAAGACCCCGCACGAGGTCTGGCGGTGTTCGCGGCTTTGTCTTGAAGAAGTTCATAGGAAGATATTAGCGAGACCGATAGATCTTGCTTGTGCTGGCTGTTTCAGAAGGCTGAGAGACAGGGTCCCCTTGCTGGGTCTGACACATGCCCAACCTGGTTCAACCACAGCCCGCCCTTTTTCGACCGCTGCCACGTCTATCTATCTCCCCTCAGAGCCCGCCATGTTTGTCTCAGATTGTACAGAACCAGCCTGATTTGTTTCTCAGGCTATTCTCCGCTCTGCGCTGCACAGCATATCAGCACGACAGGCTTATACTCTTCATCCAGAACTTTGTCAATGGACCCCGTGATTCCTTGGACAGGCGAGTGACACTGCCTTTTGTTCTGTGACACACCACTTGTGCTCGCCAATGTGATTGCCTCGATATGTTCAGGGTGCCCATCTAGGATGAACTGTCTGGTCCTCCCGAGCATATCGACGGCATGGAATTACCCTCGCCCCAATACACAAAGTCGAAAATGTCTATTAGGGTATCCATGTCGTGAAATGTACGGGAATCATCGTATCTACTTTGCGTCCTCCATGCGGTTTTTTGTACGTTTTGCACCCCAGCACGAATCAAACGTCCTGTGCGTGCGCGTGTCTGCCAGTGGTCGCAGCGAACGGCTGGCCTACCACACCAAAGCTGTCACGATTGGCCATCAACTCGACTGCCACCTCCTTGGCTCTGATCGCACCAAGTGGCGTCCCACCGCCGGACGGCGTTGACATGGTCGCGATCGTCGTATGCGCCCTCGTGCGAATGATCGAACTGGTGGAGAAGCCGTCAGAAATGGGGCCACTCAAGAAGCACTCTAAAAAAAGGCATGGCAACACTTACGTTCCAGCCTTGACAAGTTCCGAAAGCCTCGCGTGCTTCCTCGTCTCCATCATGTACAACCCGGTACCCAAAACTGCATGTTCGGTGTCATCGCAGATGTATCCCCCATCAAGTACCGCCGACGACCACATGGTCGGATTCGGTCTGCTTTGTACTGGCTTCGGACCCAAGATGGGTTCTGCGTAGAGCATTACTTTTTCGAGACGTGGGTTCGTCGAGATGACGAGAAGAAGATTGTTCCACACGGCAGGCAGCTGTGCGCGGATAGAGCGGAGGCGAGGTGCGACACTGAGCGCCCGTGCGAGGGGGAGCGTCGTCGGCGAAGATGAGATGCGGAGTGCAAAGTGGACCGTTTCCTACAAGGCACGCCATCGTCAGGTCAAAGCAGCGACGGGATCTCTCCGCATGGGGCTCACCAAGTCGGTCCATTGGTGGACTGCCTGTGCGAGCCGTTGGAGGACGTAGATGGGGCGGGGATGGGTGAGGTAAACAGTGGGGTGTTTACGTATCGTCAAATGCGTGATGGTGCGCCGCTGCTCGAGGGCGTAGCAGAACGCCTCCGCATCGATGTCACCGGGCCCGGAGATTTGGTGGCCGTGACCAGCGTCTAAGTTGATGTCGACGTCGTACACGTGGTCGCAGAGCGCGAGCACGCCAGCACAGTCATGCCAGATGCCACCAAAGACGACACGCTGGACGGCATTGGCGAGGGTGGGGCGGTGTGCGAGGGTGTCGAGGGCGCGCGCGGCTTGGTGGGGAGAGTGGAGGTGGAGGGTGTGGTAGAAGAGAGGAGCAGCGATGCGGAGGAACTGTCGGCAGACGAGAAGGGGTGCAATGCGGTTTCGGGTAGGTTGCGGAGGTCGGAAGATATCGGAAGCGAGGGTAGGAGTGAGCGAGAGAGCGAGTATGCGCACGAGGAGTTCTTCTGGGAAGGATGCGAGTGAGAGTGACATTGATATTCTCCAAGGAACGACGGGGGCCGGATGGGGATACAAATTGATCAGTTTATATACCATTCATTCTGCAGGAAGAAAGAAGAAAGGGAGAAGCAGCGAAAGTCCAATTCCCAATCGAGCTGGCGCAACCGTCAACCTGACAACCGCAAACGTGTCGACTAGATAAACTACTATTACCCAACCAGTAATTATACGGTGCCTTTTCTATTCGAGTTCTCCATACATAGTTGCACCACTGTCGTCGAAACAGCGCGACTCCCCCGGGCCACGCGACTTGAACTTGAGCGTCGACGGCCGTGCCCTGGACTTGGCCGTCTCCTGGGTCCATGCCCCTCCAGATGCCACCCGCAGTATCAGCATCTGCGGTGATACACACTGCAGAGCCGTTAGCACGCATCACAGATCCACACATTTGACTTGCTCACCATCATCAAGATATACACACACGCGAACGCAATCGACGTGGGACTCCCCACCCCGAACGACACCAAGAACGCAATCCCGGACAGCGTATACGGCAACATCGACTCGATGATGAGTGCAAACAAGGCAAAGTACACAGACGCGTAGTCCTTCCCGAGGTGCTCCTTCACATCCAGAGCATGTTTCACCATGCGATGGCAGATTATCCATGTCAACATCGCCGTCAGCCCCACCGACAAACTGTAGTACGCGAGGCCGAGTTCAGCAACGATGCCAACGAAGAAATTCCCTCCAGGCGAACTCGACAAGAAGACGACCATGATGCCTAGGACTTGTGTGGGAGCTGGTCAATCCTCCAACAACCAGCAGAGAGGACATCATTCTTACCAAGTGTGCCCAACCACACGATCACGGGCACTATGATGACTCGGTTACTGCCCCAGATCATCCGACACCTGTAGATCTGGGGCCAACCAGTTTAGCACAAACGCCGCCGTCCGTGATCATGTCTTACCATCAGGGCGTCCGTCATGAGTTGCAGTACGGTAACCGCCGCCGTCCCCAAATCCAGGTACCAAACCGAAGCGTTCTCCTGCCAGTATGCATCGGGACCACCTGGATACCCTGCGTTCACCAACCACATTTCTTCACCGAACAACGCCTGCGTTGATACCCATAGCGTGATCAAGAACAGCATCACCGTGCTGAAGATGGCGTAAAACACGTCGGATTTCTGTCGTCGTCGTACTCGAGGCGACAACAAGACATGCATCGTCTTGAAATACAGCACCAACTCGACACCTGCAAGCGATCAAAGAGGTAAGATCGCACGGAACTCCAACTCGGCGCTTCCCGACTTACCATACAAGATGTCCTCCAGATTGATCCCCACATATACCGAGTTTTGGAACACTGGACCAGTGGAAGACATAGTCCAATAGGTGTGGGAGCTAGAGCCTGCGAGAACCCCCGATGATTATTTATCATTTATATATCCCGGAGTAACACGACCGCGGAATCTCAGGTGTCTCTTTAGAAAGACCACTACGCGAGGACCGTTGAAACGAAACCTTGATAAGTGATACAAGGTGACACCTGCCAGTTGTTCTGTCACTCACTCATAACTACCCAGCTCGCACGTGAGCTCCCGGCACGAGCTGCAGATAACCCCCCTCGCAAGGATCGCAAGGACAACGCGATCCGTACGACTCCCGAACTGCAGAGGCGCGAGGGTCGGTTTTAGCGGCCGAGACAGGAACCTTGGATGTGGACTTGCGAATATGCATTCTCTGTGGACACCACTCGGGATCGTCCTGACGGGGCCTGGAAAGCTACGCCAGGAGGCGCCGCGTTCATCGTGGCTCGACATCCTTCTCGGCGCGAAGTGACTCAGTTGAGGGGAACTGGAGGTTTGGAGATCGGCGGCGTTATCGATCCCATCTGAGCGCCCAAAGGAGAAATGCGGCTCTTCCTCCGGCATAACCCTGCAAGGGATGTTGAGTTGGACGAACAGCGAGCGTCCGAAATCGATTCAATTACACAACAAAACGTTCAAAGACGAGTCGGAGATCGGCACCAGAACCATATCGGATCCGGGCGCAACCTGATCCGGATCATCGTCAAAAGACTTAACGACTCGAAAGTTGATAGGCGTTTGGGCGGTGACCGACGTTCAGGTCAGATAGGTCGTCTGCTCCGTGGCAGGTTGAATGATCGCAACCGTGACTGAGACCGCATGAGAGGCGGCTCTTGGAGGCGAGGAGCCGTGAGAACCGCTCAATAACCGTCTTTTAATTTTGTGCTTCCGAGTCCTGACATATGTAATCTGGCGGGATCGAAAAGGCCTGTCAGTGTAAATTTCCGCCTAGAAATGTCCTCCTCTTACCGCTCTCTGAAGGAGCGCCTTGGGCAATCCTTGAGTCCGATGATGGGGTGAATCGATGGATCGATGATATCGAAGCCTGGAATCGAATTGCGATAACTCGTACGACACGGGTCCGGACAGGGCCGGACTCTAGCAGAAACAATCGTTTCGCATCATGACTTACTATGGATCCAGACCTTCCTTTCGCAACGGAGCGAGCCCCCACATTAACACGTGAACATCTAAGCGATCTGACAGCACGACTTACGCTGGAAACCCACGTAGGTGATGTTCGGGAAACTGGGCTGTTTCGAACCCGTCCAGAAAAACCGACGCGGGAAGCGTGCACGGCGGCGAAATTCTGGGGTGAATGGTACCAGGAACGGGGACGACGGCGGTCACCGTAAGTGTAACATATGAACTCAGCATGTTAGACGATCTCGGTTCCACGTCGACGCGTGTGAGATCCGACGTCGGCCTGAGACGATACATGCGCATGATGGGCCCAGGCTCGCCAAGTCCGTCTCGAGGTCCAAATACTGCGTGTCTTGTACTTCGTCTCTGTGTGGTTGTCATCATGGTGGCATCACATGCACACCAGGGGAGACGGTGTAAGAGAAGAACACTTACGTTTAAAGTTAGCATCGTCATACCAAGGGGCAGATTGGTCGATAGGTCGACCAAATATAAACTCCGACTTGGTAATCGGAGGACCTCCTAGCCGAGTGGCGATGCCCGGAATGAATCAATTTATTTGCCCAGCTGCGGATAAACGTCGTTAGATTCGGAAACAAAAACACGGGACTAAAGAAGAAACCGAAGATGGCACTGCTCACGGAGTCTGTTGCCATGTGATCAGTGATGTAGTATGCGCTTTCTAATCTGCAGTGATCGATATTCAATCCGGTACTTAATGTGCAGCTAATCCGAACACCATAGCTCATCCATTTGGGACAAAAGCTAAGCGACATCACACGAATGGCGTCAAAACCCCTCAGATACCCTTGTCCGCCAGGAATGTCTCGATCGCCGCCCACAGTTCATTTGCAAGCTCTTCACTACTGCCTGCCACCGTCGGTTTTCGGACATTGCCAACGGGAACGAGGTATGCACCCTTGAACTCGTCCGGGTTTTGCACAATGTCGGACGAGGCGGCTGCAAAGACGGACGTGTACGCTCCAACAGCGGGCTGGACAAAGAAGGGGTACGCCAGGATATCCACGAGCCAGGATATCCTTTTCAGCTCCGGCTTGCGCGAGAATGTGTTGACGGCACCGGGGTCGAGAGATACGACCGTGATAGGTAACCCTTCCGCGCTGAGCTTCCGTTGCAGCTCGGACGCATACAGAATGTTGGCCAGTTTCGAGTATCCTTCGACGACGTGAATCGAATCGATCGTAGTTACGAGTCAAACTCACCATAGCGGGAAAACCACGGGAGCCAAGCATTCTTGAATTTATTGTTGAAATCATCGACGTTGCGGAAACGAACCATGCCGGAAAGATACTTATGGGCTTCCGAAGCAACCTAAAAGGTATGTAGATGCTGAAAGTCCTCATGTTAAGAACGCGACACACCACAACGACGCGAACGTCGGAGGTTGGCTCCGCCGCAGTCTGGTTCAAGACGGGCATCAATTCGCGAGTCAACACAAACGGACTTATTACACTGCAATTTTGCATGAGAGTGCGGTTCCTGCTGTACAACGTCCTCAACGTACTTGACGAGGAAAAGCGATTCCACGCCTTCAAAGCAATTATCAAGTTGAACTTGAAAGGCAGAGGGGTGACGTACCGTCAGGTGTCAACTTATACGGTTCCAGAAGACTAGCGCGGTGTCAGATATCTCATTTATGGAATGGACCGTTACAAGCTCGTACAGCGCAGCATTATGAACTGAATTGGTGCAAGTCTCTCATCAACGGTCCATATCACCCAGACGTCATAAGGTGGCTTACTGAGGATATCCAAGCGTTTTTCTTTGCTCATAAACTCCTGAGCTGCTGTTTTCGCTTTTCGTGGATCAATGAGGTCTAGCTCCAGCCAAATGACCTCGCCATTGCCGGGTTCCAGTCCTTCCTGTTTCAATTTCGCGATGGCTTCCTCTGCTTTGGTCTTATTCCGAGCAGCCATGTAGACCTTTGCGCCTTTCTGCGCGAGGTGCTTGACAGTGGCATAACCAATACCGGCGCTAGTCAGTAAAATTGAAGTTGTGTCAATGGGCGCGCGTTAACCACCAGATTCAAAAGCTACGCACTTTCCGCCAGTCACGACGACGACTTTACCAGACAAGTCCGGCAAATCGGTAAGCGGTTTGAACTTAAAGGATTTGGAAAAGAGACCCATGGTGGCCGGGTCCACTTGAAGTGCTTACAAATGCAGATGTGGCTCGTGCACAGTGCGATCGACGCCGAAAAAGGCAAGCTGCTAAGTACTTGCTTGACCAACTTGAATCTTGACCTTTTCCTCAAACGTGGTACTACCGTAACACCTCAATCTGTAGAGTATACCAGCTCGTCCAAATAAGTTGACTCACTGAATCGCTGCAATAGGTGGGATAGGGTAACTGACAACAGGAATTTGGTAATGCACAAGCTGGTTTGGGCAGAAGAGAAGTCATTGCGCAAGTGGCATCGTGTCGACCGGGGACACGCGCCGGAGCCGGGCGAATTGGGTGCGTTAAGTCCGCAATTCGTCCCAGAGTCGTAGCCTGCCGGATGTTTCAAGAGTCTCAGTTGTCCTATTTCGATATACCATCCGTAATTATGATCGCCGTCGGACCATTGTGAACTCGAAAGGTGCGTAACTTCCCTTTTCCCAGTCTAATGTAGCTATCGACGACTACCATGTTGCTTCCCAGCATCCAGAGCCAAGGGGCAAATGATGTATGTAGTCCGATGGAGATAGTGCTTTCCGTTAGATAACCGCAACTTTTCAGTAACCCCCATATCACGACTCATACTGCACCCTCTTTGAGTGCTAATGCCCGACTTTCCTCATCCTTTGATAGAAGGGATATTAATCTATATTTAATGCTAGTGGCAACCGTCAGCCAGTCACTCCTATTTCTCGAGTGGACTCCTCACTGATCATGATAGTACTAGAATCAACAGACGTAGGTTCTTCCCGATTACTGTCCGGAACCAGTTGGTATTGATTGCCTGTGTCGGGGTCAGCGACATGCACATTCTGGCGGACGTATTGGGGCATATCCTCTTGCGATACCCCCTTTTGTTGGAGGGCCCAGACCACTGAGTCAGCTGAAAGTACACAACCACACAAGTTGAGCGCCCACATCCAAACGTGATGCTAAAAGGGTACATACATGTTGAAATTACGACTTGGCGCCCCCCATAGGTATCCACCGAACGAAAAGCGACTTGTGTGTCACGCCATTCAGCGTCGACTATGTCGTCATCGAGAACGAGCTTCAAGAGCGAGGCTGAGAAGCTGAAATCGGACGTCTGAAGCTGCGTCGACGCGCCATACTCGACATGCACGGGGACATCTCCAGGGCGGATGGGTGAAAACGTGAGATTCAGTGGTCGCTTCGCGGAAGCTGCTTGAATCTGACGTGATAATCCGCGGTGCGGGGATAGACGGTGTAGCACACCATGGCCCCTCTCGAGCGGTGCAGAAAAAGTGGGCGTGAAGAGAATGGCGAGTAAGGCGAGACCGGATAGAGAGTGCTCCATCTTGCAAAAAGAGGCACCTCGAAGGAACGTCCGACTTCACGACGAGCGGGGACCAGAGGTACCGTATTCAAGGGTATATATGCCGCATCCTCGCGACCGGCCCGCAATGTGTGGAAGCGAATTACGACGAGCTTGGGCCATCTCCGTTGAAACATCATCTAATATTTTCCGGAACTTTCATTGATCAAAGAAAAAAAAAAGAAGGAAGCATCTTGGAGTCTGTCGGCCGTCTTAAACACGTAAGGAAAATGGGGGAGTCGGAAAGTGTGCGGCCAAAGACAATATTAATGGCGTCACCAGAAGAAGTCGACGACGCTCCAAAAGCGTCATGTCAGCCCATTGACATGGTCGGGTACCTAGTTTGACTGCATTGCAGAAGCACTCACATGAGTTGTAGAAGCGAAAACACCAGCGGTCAACTAGAGTACTTCTTGCCAATCCCAAGTGAGCACATATGTACTAGTGAGTCACTTACCTTCAAACTGGCACGGACTCGCTTGTCGGCACTCCACTGAATACACAGCCTTGATGGTCTGGTAAGTCCGCATCAGTGAGGGGTTAACAGTAAACTCCATCCGGGTCTCATATTCCGGAACCCTGGTAGAAGCTCGTTGTCTTCGACGGCCCGCCATTGCCAGCGACCGCACCCTACGCTACGATCCGCGATTAAGGACTGTCGGCGATGTCCGAGTCCACCAGCGGTGATCATATTTAAACCCCGCTTCGGCATACGTGATGACCAAATTCACGATTGATCAAGATAACTACTGCATCATGATTATTTTTCTTCGTTCAAGCTCGCATATTGGTATGTATATGATGCAATAGGATGTGTATAAAAAATGGAATAAAATGTGGCTGCGACGGCCCACAAGGTGAGTGAGTAACCCAAGATCTGGGGCGACCCGACGTTTCATCACAGGTTTCTCCATGTAACAGGTATACACAAGGCCTGTAGCATAAAGCCTACAAGGCTACGAGAGCCGCAGCTTCTGAATGAGGCTCAAGAGAATGTTGTAAACAAATGGCTGAGCCGTGCGTGGCTACTTTCTTGCACCCTCATGAGTCACACGCCCGTGCATTCGTGCCTCTGGAAAGCTCCCAGGAAAGAACTAGCATTGGAAATACCTCAAACGGCGGACATAACCTTGAAGGCATCAAAGCTGCGCCATCTTGACCCGAAGGGAGTTCAGAATTTCAATCGAACAAGCGTCGATGGCTGCTTTCGACTTCACGCGCAGATTGAGAGAAAACGCATTGCCGCTATGGCCAGTTCCTCCGAATCATCAGTTGAGCTATCAACGCGGCGCTGCTACAGTCTTCCGCAACAATCGATGCATTTGTTCCAAATTTGTCAAACACGCTTCCGAAGTCGGAACTTTTTACCAAATCTGATCACTTTGATTACTTAAAGTATTGCCTGTTCAATTGCAAGAAAAAAGGACACTTCGAAGTTCGAATGCAATATTTTCAGTTTGGCTCTGCCGGGTGGAACATTGATTTCGTGCCTTGTTCAACCTTTGGTCAACAGTGGAGCAGTGGCTGCTGAGCACAGGTGCAATGTGCCAAAGTGAGGGTGGGTGCTACCACTACCCTTATGGAAGGACTATGGGGTGACCATAGATCAAAAACACTCTATTGTATGTACGATTACACAAGTTTCTTGAAGCCTGGAAACTGGTTGTGAGTCATTGAAAGCTGCTGGAATTCACTGGTTTATCTGCTGGAGTCAGGGACTGGTGTCCTGGCGTCACTACAGATAGATATTAATACATACATACTACTTTGTGGCTCTCGTAGCTCATTAGTACCTAAGGCTGGCCTTTGAATTTGAATCCAGCGCTGTGACGATGTGCGACAATTCGTCACTATTTGTGACCACCAAAAAGCGGGTGCCGGTTCGGGGTAAGTAAGTAGGCGATACACAAATCGCTTGTGGATTAGCCTGATCAAATGCTCATGCAGAGGAACCGTCACATCCACGTTGGTTCTGCGCCCCAGAGAACGAAAACTCAAACGGAGCGCCACTGGAAGCCGGTTGGGCTCTCCAAGGGGACACAGATGCTAGAAACCAGGGTATCCTTAATTCCCATCGGAAGTGAAACAACGAAACAAGCTATCTACAGAAGTAGGGAACCACGAGTATAGACCAGTTCAAGCTATCGAGAACACGATTTCCATCCGTACAGTGAAACATCATACAATTTCGTCTCCCAGCGGCTCACTGTTGTTTATGAGTATGTGGGCTGGTAATCCAAGTCGAGGACTAGCCCAAAATTATCAGTGAATCGGATTACAGTACTCGTGCGGGCGCCTCACCAATATCAACAATGGTGGAAACGTTGGCAACAACGAGCAGGTACTCGTTACCCGTGTTGGGATCCGTGGCAACAAGGTTCTGGCTAAGATATTGGGGCACCTGGTCCTGAGTCACGCCGATGTCTTGGAGACCTTGAACCATGGCATCCGCTACGGGGGCGCAAAGCACACAAAGTTAGCATTCCGAACAACAACACAGGAAGGTACATACACGAGGAAACCAGGACCTGACGGCCTTCATAGGCATCCGTCGAACGGCCAGAGAGGGCATTCGCGGGAGGGAGTGAATGGACGAGCAGGTAGTATTCCTCGGAGCGCTTGGAGAGCTCCTCGTGCGCTTCCTCGGCGCCGCGCTTGATTGCGATGGGGCCGTTTGTGTTGAGCTGGAGGGTAAAGTGCGCATCCAAATTCCGTTTTCTGAGACGATCTTCGTCCGCGGTTGCTTCCACGTCTCTGATAGTGACGCCAATGCTGGTGGAGCCGGACGCGAATTTCAATGAGAGGACACGTTTGGACAAAGCTACGTGGATTATAGTGATAGTTCATGGTGAGTGGAAGGGTTGAAAAACAAAAGTCCCTCACCCGTCTTTGTTGGCGCGGCAAAAGCGGACGTGGAGAGGACAGCGAGAAGAACGAGAGGGGAAAAGGTGAACTTCATCGTCACAAAAGCGCTGACTGAGAGAGTGAGCAAGAGCGAGTCACTGAACTCACAAGGTACATTGCTGGCCCTTATATATCGTTCTCTAGCGGAATAAACCGAGAATCGAACCCTTCAAACCGAGTGGTGGCGCCTGCAAGGACGTTTTATGTCCGGAAGGGACCCATCGTCATAATTTTGGGGTCAGTTGATCGAATACAAGACAAAGAAAGTGTCTTGTGAACGTCACTCGCTGACAGATGACGATAAACGAACCGTGTATAATCACGCAATGATGCCATTTGGACAGCGTCTTGTGGGGATTCGGTGGACGAGGGTTGGGACCATGGAGCTGGCTGGCATGCGTGTTATCAGCCCATCTAGCTTCGAAATAATATCACCTGCAATATCCGAAGAAATAGAATCTTCCTTTGGAAACGAGTTCAGCAACTCATGCTGTAACAAGTTCGGATTGCTTAGACGCCCCCGCGCGAAGGGGCGAAGTGCCCCAAGGTGTGAGTCATGAATGGCCCCCGACCACCCACCAGGCTTAGAACGTTTGAGGCACGACCTACTTGCACCTCAGATGCATTCTACCAATGGG
This sequence comes from Boletus patriciae, assembly GCA_038093075.1. Taxonomy (NCBI): domain Eukaryota; kingdom Fungi; phylum Basidiomycota; class Agaricomycetes; order Boletales; family Boletaceae; genus Boletus; species Boletus patriciae. The sequence continues at coordinate 12,532 of JBBPRK010001186.1, forward strand.
CAGTGCGCACACCCCAGTCCTCGCGCATGCATGATGAGGAGACTATGCGAAATTGCGCTTAGTGGTGACTGGCGGGACCAACTTGATAGTCAGATGTGATCAGACCATCTAAGTGAAGAGATATCAGTTACGGAATAGGACGTAAAGACTCACGAAGGCCGTTGATATCTTGTTGCAGTATTTAGGAGCACTCAATGAGCGTTTATGAGTGTGCCAGTGACTCGGGGAGACGAGTGAGCGGCCATCGTCGAGGCTCGGAATCCGGGCCCAACTTCATTCCACTGACAAGCAAGTCGATCGACGGGTTACCTTGTAGTATCGCCTGGCCACCATATATACTTGGTTTCCGTTTCGCACTCGCGATGGGATCTCACCAAGTTGCCCTTTCCAGTGTGTGAAAGCGGCAGACGCGTCTCGGATATGGCAACTCTAACTTTAGTATTCCCGTTCATGCGCCGTCCGCCATGTTCCTCCGTCTCCAGGGGGGACCTGCTCGTGCGAGCACCCGCAGTCTGGGACGTTGCACACTCGGCCGACGAGCACTCTCCACCACCGACCCCAGCACCGAACAACTCGCAGGAACTACCCCTGCGCACCGCTGCTATGTTTTTCTCCACACCCTCCAACCCCCAAGCGCGTACTCCGCCAAGTACACCACCCCCGTTCAGCGCAGGCTCCTGCTCGCCATCACACCCTGGGGCGGTGCCATCAACTTTGCCTGGTCCGCGTCGCATCCCGTACGCCCGCATCCTCCAGCCGAAGAAGACGCACAAACATGCCATCTTACCGCGTTTTCGAGCGCGCGAGGCAAGTTGGAGATTGAAGAGGTGTCGCTTTCGAATGTGGAGGCCGTCGGGAATGCGTTGCGAATGCACGTTGAGCCCCCCGCTCCGGGCGCGTTATCGACATCGCCTTCAGACGACCTCCATCTCTACGTATGCACACACGGCGCACGGGACTGTCGATGTGGCAACACGGGCGGCGCGGTCGCACGCACTATCCGCGCAGAACTGGACAGACGTCGACAGCGCCACCCGTCCGATCCGAGCACACGTATCAAGCTCGCAGAGGTTGGGCACGTAGGCGGGCACCAGTGAGTCCATACCGTTAACTAGACGATAAAGAATCGGCCACGGAGCTGGCGTTTTCATATTGACGATACTGGGCTTCTCTTCTGTGTGATATAGATATGCCGCGAATATTCTGGTATATCCTCATGGTGAATGGTATGTCCGCCCCCCAAATGTATTTCTTCCCAACGGATATTTCATTAATCTGGCTGGATAGGCTTGGCAATGTGAAGCCTGAGAACGTTCCAGAGATAATAGATGCTATATTGGCACGACCCGTAAGGCCCATGCACCCCGAGGAGATGCCTATTTGTCCATCGCATTGGAGGGGACGCATGGGAATGAGCAAGCTCGAGCAGATAGAACTCTTCAACAGGGTTCCAAATAGAAATTGACGCGTCGGGTAGAACGAGATCGTGCATCAATTGGATCATAAGTATACCGACAATCCAATGTAGGACTTGTTATTGGCCCAGCCAAACAAACGCCGTTCTAGTGGGGATATCGGTGTTCACCGCAACCTCCTCAAGGTTCGCACCACCCTCTGTTCTCTTGAACACCTTCACCCCAGCGGTGCCTGCATACCCAGCAGCAACAATGTACCCCTCACCACCACAGCCTGCCTGCTCACCGGACATCATCCCACG
>JBBPRK010001187.1:0-14232 GCA_038093075.1 Boletus patriciae
GAAGTGTAGCGAAAATGCTCAGAGTCTAGCGAAAGTGTAGGAAAGCGTAGCGCAAATCATGGACTAGGGTATGGCGAAAATCCCATGGGAAAGCATACCAGAAGTGCTCCAAAAAGCATAGTAAAGCGTAGGGAGTGTACCATCTTCTAGGGAAGAAAGCGTAGGAAATGTACAGAGTTTGCCTTGGAAAGCATAGGAAAGTGTAGCGATCGAGCGTAGACATTAGCGTATGGCGAAAATCCTAGTGGAAGTCTGGCGTACAAAGCCTAGTAAAGCGTAGTCAAGCGTAAGGAGTGTAGTGATCCGAGTGTAGTTGGGCGTAGTTGAGTGTAGCGAAAGGTGTACCGAGTGTGGCCTTGACTATAGTCAACCTAATTCAGACTGGGGGTTCCCCCCAGGCCCCGTGCCGAGACATCCGAGACAATATAATCCCACCCACCCTAATTTAACTGCTAACTTAAACCGCGTAATTCAGACAGGCGCTGTTTTTATTGTGCTGTTTTTTTGCTGATTTTCTTGGTAGTGATGGCAGTATTTGTTTGATTTCTCCATGATTTGTGGTCGGAGAAATCCGAAGAAATTGTTGATTTATGGCTCATGGTATGGGCTATGCTTGATTAATTTATCGTAGGATTCTGACGGTGGGAAAGCACTGAAATCTCACATTTTGCATCAGATCACTACTTGACTTGACGATGGAATGGTAGTGAACGTACCGCAGAGCATGACAATAGCTATGGCGAAAATCTGTCGGTGAAATGGACTTGCAAACTGTAGTAAACTGTAGCAGCGAACAGAGCATTGGAAATGTGGCGAGTGTAGCATTGGCTATGGTCTAGAAAGTCTAGCGAAAGGTCGAAGTCCAGGAAAAGTGTGGTCAAAGTGTAGTGAAAATGCTCTGAGTCTAGCGAAAACCTAGACAAGCATAGGAGAGTGTGGCACAAAACATTCAAGTTGACTAGCATATGGCGAAAATCCAGTAGAGAAGTGTAGCAAAAGCACTCAGAAAAGCATAGTCAAGCATGGAAAGTGTACCAATGTCTGGCGAAAAGAAAAGCATAGTAAAGTCTACCAAAGTCTATGAGAGTGTAGGAGAGTGTAGCGATCGAGCATGGATGTTAGCGTATGGCGAAAAACCTAGTGAAAGAGTAGCGTAAAAAGCCTAGTAAAGTGTGGTCGAGCGTACCTATATCTGTTTGATTTCTCAGTGATTTGTGGCATCAATTAGCGCAAGGCCACGCCAAACTGTGATTACATATACTCTTGTATGTGCCAAAGTAAACAAGGCTGTTTGAAGCAGATATGTCAAAGGTTTGTGTCGTCATGGTCTCATCTTTACCTTGTCACCACCTCACGGTCATGTATGAAATGAGCTAACAATGTCTTTTACATGTCAGACAAGAGTGCATGGAGGTGATACTCGGGGAACATGTTGGTCGTGTGGCTATACATGTTCAATGTTTGGCTATTTCCAAGGACTGCTATAGTTGTATACTCATTCATGTAAACACTTTGCGAGCTGGTATACTTTATGTTGAGAGTCGTGCCTCGTCGTATCACCTTTCCAGGCTTGAATGTCTACTCGAGATACGTTTCATACAGTTCTTCCTCAAGGATCTCCTCTTGTCCTGCTAAAAACACGTTCGCCTTTTCTTGCTCTTCCTCCTCGTAGTGCTGTCGTATCTGTTGCAGTGCTTCTTCCTCCCTGATGTCTCGTTCCATGTCCAGTCGTTCTTCTGTCTCCCAATATGAACCGTGACGAGCACAATCATACAGGGAGCATGTGTGGTGGACGATGTTGCTGTTTGTGTGGTAGTTGATACCCTGACTATCGCAGGCACAAGTGCACAGTCTTTTCCCATGGGCTTTGATCCAAGCGACGATGATGTCATGATGATCGTCGTATTGCTGATGTGAGAGTCAGGTGTCTATGGTGTGACAGTGCTTGACTTTGACTTTGCTTACCATCGTAGCTTCCTCCTGGTGTGCTTTGATGGTAGCAAAGTCCTCGTCTGTAAGCTACGAATAATTATGATCAATGGGTCTTTTGGACTTCTTGTGCTATGAAGAGCGATGTATACCATGTTGGATGAGAGCCAAAGATCTCCATCGTCCCCTTTGAAGTAGGCATATGCCACCATGTGTTCTTTCTAAAGTGTACGTGAACACATTGACAGATGGACTCTGTTTGACGATATTTCTTACCTCCACGGTGGCTTCCACAATGAAGCCTTGATCCATGCTGGTGAGCTTGTGTGTTGTGTTTGTCAGCCATGCTGGCGAGGGGAGGCACGAATGAATCTGGCGACGTGCTGTGGTTTTCTCACCTGATTGATCTGGACCTGGCTGGTGTGTGTTTGTGTGAGTTTTTGTACTTCAGTGCTGGGCACGTTCTTTAGCACGTTCATGATTTTATTCAGGGCATTGCCCAGGGTATCTTGGTGTGTTGGAAATCCCGTGTTGGATGCACTATGTGGTCTTGGACTTTGGATTGGCTGGAGAGAATTGAAGCCGACGTTGTCCTTGTAGACGCCAATGTCCATGACACTGGCAAGGGGAACGTTCTCCTCATCATCGCTGGATGGATGGTCACTCCCATCGGTAGAGTCTTCCATGATTGCATTTTTCTGAATGTGACAAAGTGAGCGCATGCGATTATGAGAGCAACAAACACATGCCTTGAGCTGGGTCTGTGAAATAATGTTTTGGATGAATGTCATGGATTTGCGCAAGCCCATGCATCCTTTGCTCACCTGCTCTGCATGTACAGCATGGGCAGCCATGGCCTGTGTGTTTTGTGAGCACCATGAATGAAAATATGACCAAAGTGGGAATGTACAGTAGGAATGTACTTGCCTGGGAGACAGTGGCACCAAGTTGTCGTGCAGCAGGCTGTGTGGGTGTGGTGTGCGGCGTGGGCTTGCGCAAGCTTGTGCTGCTCTCTTTGCTCACCATAGTGTTGTTCGTTTGTTGGATCTGTGAGTGCATCATGTGAGTGATTGGTGACAAGAAATGAAATACATGTGGTACATTTGTTGTTTTGTTTGCACTTATTTATACTTGTTCCAAATGAGGAAGGTAGTGGTTGAAGTTCAAGGTGTGATCGGACTTGGTCATCACCACCAGCAAGTTTTTTATAGCAAGTACCATCATCAATTATGTAATGGTTTCCTGATCAGGTCGGTGGCTGTGCCATGTGCCAGTGCTTTCTCTGGTGTGTGGTGCGTAATCTTGTGTTTGTTTGCATTCACCCTTGAACTCTTGTGATGGCAGTGTTTTTTGTGTGGATTGAATGCTATATAGTCAGATATTTGACCCGATGTTTTAAATTTCACTCTGTTCCCACACTCTGGATGGTCTGTGAATGGTAGGGCTGGATGGCCCTGAATGTCCACTATACACTCTTGTTTTCTTCTTCTTCTGTTGGTAGCCAAGGGTTGTGGGGTGAATGTACTGTGGGGCTTCATCTTAGGTATGACGAAAATCTATTGTGATGATGTCTAGCTCGCTCGTGTGTTGCTGAAGACACGCATCGTGGGAACTGGCATGAATTAGCGCAAGGCTGTGCCAGACTGTGATTGATTACATGCATCGTTGTTTGTGCTTGGGTCACTCGGGCTATTTGAGGCAGAGATTTCAAAGTCTTTTCTGTCCCTTTGACCACATGCCTCCCGTATGCTGGCTGTCATTCTCTCGTTCTTAGTCTGTCACTGTCTGCACGTTTTCTTTGAACGGATCTGAATGTTCTTTGTTTGCCTGTCTAAAACGATGCCCAGGTAACGATCGGGTGGTGGTTGATGATCACAGCCAGTCATGGTTGTATTTAAAATTGGCACTTGGGCACCTATGTCGCCATCTCCTACTTGTGTCTAGTAATGATCATACGGCTGGATATAGACCTCTTCACAGTTATGGGGGTCCCAATCGCATCCACAGCCGACCTTCTTGCACTCTTTGCACATGTAATGTTCACACTGCCATTGCAAGTGCCCTGTTTCTCCACATTTCCAACACTCTCGCTGCTCCCTTGATGGGATTGTAGGCCATTTGATGGCAGGTTGGACCTTTGATGGCTGTATCCATTCTTTGCTTTGTTCCACTGTCTGCCTGGAGCCGCTGGCATGGATCAACGGCATGCTGAACAAGATCTGCTTTTTTTTGCTCTACGATTTCATGGTCAGTACGCTGTTGTCCATAGGGTTTCATGACTCTTGCCTTGTTTCGTTTCCTTGTTTTGTGACCATCGTTGTTCTCGGCGTCCGTCTTTGGATGAGATTGATTTGTGAGATGTCGTTTTGTGGTGAAATTTTGGTTGGGTCGTTTACCTTTGGTTCTTTTGCTGTGTTGCGCGCGTAGACGCTATTCTGTGGAGGTCTAAGGATTCCGTCGTTTGGATTGACTCTATTGACTTGCCAAAGCTTGTGTGATCTATGATCGAGCTCGCACGTCAAGGGAAAAGGCTCCGATTGGCTGACCTCGACGCTTACCATGTTTGAAAACTTGCTTTGTACTTGTTTGTATATTGTCTTAAACAGGAAGGTATGAATGGTAGTTCAACGATGATTGAAACACAGCCATGAAATTTCGAGTGTTTATATATGTATGTGTTTGCTTATGTAATCAATTTGGCCAAGGAGATCGAGCGGATTGGGTGACATGTCAAGGAATGTTTTGTATGTTCCATGTCTCTAGGTCCCGATATGTTCCTTCGATTCTGTCCCGTGCGATAGAGCATGATATGTCTCGCGCCCAGCAGACCTTGGATGTACAAGCTGGGTTCTCTTCGTTATACCCTCCTCTCCAGGCTCGTCCCTCCTCTAAATATTTTATTCGCACCACCTTGAGCCTTGGCAGATTGCCAGCTTTTATGGCGTTCCGAAGCGTTGTAAGCCTTTCCTTCATGCTTTTGCTGGTCGCAGTGTTGAAGATGCAAATGTCTACATATAGGGCGGTGACCCTGTTGACGATCAGTGTCGTGTCGTTGATGTCGACGCTCTGGAGGAGTTGAATCATGCGATCCTCGTGACGTCCTAGATGATGCATGTAACAATTGCAGGTGGTGATGTCCGGGCTACATTCTTTGGAATATTGGCTGTGATGCTTCAGGCCCAAGTTGATCTTGAGTCCCACGATGCAAGCTGCTGTGTTGCACCATGAGTGTGCTTGACGGAAATTGGCTAAAGTGATGGCGTCCAGGTTGTCTGCGATCATGATGAGCAGCTCCATGGGAACTGGAATCTGATTTGATGGCTGTCATGGTGTACAAGTTGTGAAAAGATTGCAATGATCCACATTGCTGACTGTCTTCTGATCCATGGCAATTGGTATTGGCTTGAATGGCTGATGTCTTGTGTGAGTTGTATGTGATGTGTCATTTTGAGGGGAGCAAGCATACACCTTGTGCTGAGTCTGCAAGCAACGTGTTTGGTGGGATGGCATGGGTTTGCGCAAGGCCATGCATGCTGTGCTTACCTGATCTGCACCTATGATGTGGGCAATCTTAGCCTATTGTTTTGTAAGCACCATGATAAATCCATCCATATATGGGGGGCACTTCTGTGGCTGTGAGGCGCTTCCATCCATGTCAGAGGAGCGCTTCCATGGCTGTGAGGCGCTTCCATCCATATATGGGAGGCGCTTCCGTGGCTGTGAGGCACTTCCATGGCTGTGAGGCGCTTCCATTCATGTCAGAGGAGCGCTTCCATGGCTGTGAGGTGCTTCCATCCATATATGGGAGGCGCTTCCATTCATATCAGAGGAGCGCTTCCGTGGCTGTGAGGCGCTTCCATCCATATATGGGAGGCGCTTCCATGGCTGTGAGGCGCTTCCATTCATGTCAGAGGAGCGCTTCCGTGGCTGTGAGGCGCTTCCATCCATATATGGGAGGCGCTTCCGTGGCTGTGAGGCGCTTCCATTCATATCAGAGGAGCGCTTCCGTGGCTGTGAGGCGCTTCCATCCATGTCAGAGGAGCGCTTCCATGGCTGTGAGGCGCTTCCATCCATATATGGGAGGCGCTTCCATGGCTGTGAGGCGCTTCCATTCATATCAGAGGAGCGCTTCTGTGGCTATGAGGTGCTTCCATGGCTGTGAGGCGCTTCCATCCATATATGGGAGGCGCTTCCATGGCTGTAAGGTGCTTCCATAGATAATCTTCTCTTCAAAGATTATCTTTTGTATAATATGAGAGCGTGGATTTGCGCAAATTGGTGCCTAAAGAGAAATGATATGGAAATGGTACTTACATAAAGTAAACTTCTGATTTTTTGTGCCATGCTGTGTTTTCTCTTTTCACTTTTCCTTTGAAAGCATCAGCAATGCATTTATTGCCTTCCATTGATTGATTGTTTACAATATTATGTTTGCTGTTGTGATCTAGCACCATGAACCATGTATGTATTCTTTCATGTGTTGGGTTCATACATGTCTTTGGTGTCATTTACACTAAAGTATGCCATGCCAAAGAGGTGGCATGTCTATCATGTTAGAGAGTGTTTCCATGGCTGTAAGGCCCTTCCAACCACACTCCTATGCTATGCAGCTCTTCTGTCCATATATTGAATGCTTCCATGTATATGTATGTGAGAAATGCTCTTACTAGTGTGACATGCTTTCTCTCCAAAGATTATTGTTTGTACAAGGCTGGTCCTCTGTTGTAGGGGTGCTTGCATGGAGAACTGCTTGTTGTGTGTGCTGCATTATGTGTTCCCATCCATAGTATTGTTTGCATTTGTTCATGCAATGCTTGAGAGATATGGCTCTCAAGGAGTGCTTTGATGAATGTCAGGCACTTTCATCCAAATGAAGAGAGTGCTTCCATGGCTGTGAGATGCTTTTGTATGGAGCATTGACAATGTAAACTAGACTTGCCATCACATTATACCAACTTCTTATGTAGGTCATTGGCGCCATTTTGCGCTAAATGATGCCATGCCAGAAAGGCAGTATGTCCATCCACTGCTATGGTTGTGAGGCACTTCCACTAGTATATGGGAGCGCTTCCGTGGCTGTGAGGCGCTTCCACCCATATATGGGAGCGCTTCCATGGCTGTGAGGCGCTTCCATCCATATTAGGAGAGCGCTTCCGTGGCTGTGAGGCGCTTCCATCCATATATGGGGGAGCGCTTCCGTGGCTGTGAGGCACTTCCATCCACACATGGGAGGCGCTTCCGTGGCTGTGGAACGCTTGCTCTTCAAAGGACGCTTTTGCCACAATAGTGGTCTTCAAATCTGAGACATTGGCGTGGCTTTGCGCAAAATGACGCCTGGAAGGGGAGGCGCTTCCGCGGGAAAGGCGCTTCCAAAGGGGAGCGCATCCACCCCAGACCGTCTGGGGCATGGTTAAGATTATTAGATAAGTTGGGTTACATTACGCCCTAAACAGATACTCCGCTGCCCTTCCCCATACACTTCCTAAAAATAGCAATATAACATGTCTTCCTCCCTCCCCGCAAGTTTGGCTGCAGCCCTTTCAGTCGCAGGATCATCTGGTGGTAGCTAGGGTGACCTAGCAGGAGAGTTAAGGCTGTTTATGGAGGCACAACAGGATGCACTGGACGCAACCAGGATCCTAAACATAAACCTTTCGTAAGAAGTTGACCAGTTGAAAGCACAGCTTCTGGCAATACCAACCAGAGGCCTGAGTGCAGGGACAAGGGCTCCTTCCGAGCCAAAATTATCAAAAATCTTTTCTGACCCTGGGGACTTTGACGGTTCGCCTGGGAAGAAATTTGAAGAATGGTGGACACGTGCCCGCAGCTGGCAACATGAAAACGCCGCTGCACTCCCAGATAGGAAAGCAATCTCCGCCATGCTCTCACGCATGGTAGGGGGTAGAGCTGGCGACTTTGCAAGGAGTCAGCTGAATGCGATCCTCCGAGGAGTAGGAGAGACAGACTGGGATGATTTTTCTACCCTGGTTGAAAAACACTTCAGATCCACCAATGAAAAGGATCAGAACCGGTTAGCCCTCCGGAACTTGAAACAAAAGGAGCATCCCATGGAGGCATTCCTGTTAAAATTTGAAAACTACACCCTCCTTGCCGATTATGATGAAACTCGGCAAATAGAATTGCTGGAGCAGAATGCCGACAAGGAAATTGTCTTGCATCTAATTTTGGAAAAGGGACGCTATACGTTCCTAGATACATTCAAGACTGATCTCCGGCAAGCAGGAGCCTGGAAACAGCTCCTCAGTTTCATTCAGAAAGGAACCACGGAATGGGTCAAGCAGAAAGACCCTAACACCATGGACATAGATGCTGTAAAAACAGGCGGCAAAAACAAGTGCTTTAACTGTCAGCAAGAAGGTCATTTCGGCAAAGATTGCCCGAAACCGAAGCTGTAGTGTCCGGAATGCCACTTCTTTGGAGGTGGACACCAAAAGGCATGCTCCAAGAGGGGCAAAGGAAAGGGAAATGGAGCCGGCCGCCAAGTGCACACCACGGACTTCAAAGAACCTGCAACCTCCTGGGAAGAGGATTAAAGCACCAAAAAGGACAACAAGGGAAAAGGTCGTGACTGGACCTTTTCCATAAAAGGAATGTCACTGGACGAGGCTCGCACCTGGTTCAAAGATTACGAAACTCTCACTGCCAAGTCGGCGGGAAAAGCTTAGCTCCAACACACATGTCTGGGTGTGTGAAGGGGCAGAACCGATATGAAAAACTCACCGTGGAAGAAATCGTAGATGACGAGGATTCCATGGAAACAAACCATATTTCCAACTCGCTGTCAGAGGGGTCCCCTAGTGGGCTTGGCAGGGATGTAAAACCTGTGCTTAATTCCTCTACAAAAAACAAAAATAGTTCAGAAATCCCAGATGACGCTTATGTGCGAAGCGTAAGACCCGCATGAGAAATCAATCAATCTATCCGGATTGTGCCGTTCACACAGCGGCAGAACTTTACTCAGACAGACGCACTCCTGGATTCGGGTGCTAACATGATCTTTATCGACAAAACGTGGGCAGAAACACACAAGGTCCCACTTATCCCCCTTCAAAACCCCATTCCTGTGTACAACATGGATGGAACACGTAACTCTGCCGGAAGCATTACACATTCCACGGAGCTGGTCGTAGAATTCCAGGGACATCGTGAGAAAGTCACAGCAGAAGTGACCGATCTGGGAAAAAACCCTTTCATTTTGGGTTTCTCGTGGTTGCAACGTCACAACCTGGAAATTGATTGGTCAAAAGGCACGGTCAAGATGACACATTGCCCGCATGCTGCAGGACAAGTCCGCTTTCATCCAAGAGGTGGAAGAAGAAGAATACAATAACCAATATTACGTCCATGAAACAATCTGTGCACTGGAAGCGCAACAGGAATCTCCGAAACCTAAAGAGAAAACCCCCAAAGAGTTAGTCCCGGTGGAATATCACAAATATCTTAACGTATTTTCAAAGAAGGAATTGGAACGAATGCCAATCAGAAAACCATGGGATCATGCAATAGATCTCAAGGACACGTTCAAAGCCAAGAAGGGCAGAATCATCCCTCTATCGCCTCAGGAGCAAGAAGAGGTCACCGTGTTCCTTGATGATCAACTAAAGAAGGGTTACATAAGACCTTCTAAATCCCCTCAGACGTCACCCATGTTCTTCATACCTAAGAAAGACGGCAAGAAGCGTATGGTACAGGATTACCAATACCTCAACGAATTCATGGTCAAAAACAATTACCCCCTGCTGTTGATCGGGCAACTAGTGGATAAACTCCAAGGGACTAAGGTCTTGTCCACGTTGCCAATATTACTTTGGCTAACCCACAACAACTTCAGCTGATTTGTCAACTTCGCTTAGCGCCAGAGATCACATGACAGCCATTCGGTCAGCCCGCATATCAATACTGTGATTGTCGTACTACAAACATTTGGGTCGTGTATATTGATGGCGCTACTTGCTACATATTCGCCTGTTCTGTATCACAGTCCTTTTGGCCTTGATTTCAGCCAGTGTGTTCTTGATCCACAGGTTGCGTGATGGCGCATCAAATTTGAGGAAAAATCTGATCCGGGTTTTATTCTGCGGGTCGCTCATGTAATTTGCAAGGTCATTGTTCTCCGACAGAGTGAGTTTGAATGTCATGAGTGCTTCCGCAGCTTGCTCGATATAGTTGTTGTCGAAGGATTGAGTTGGTGGAATATGTGGGGGGAGCCGCAGATGCGTTTGTGGAAGTCCTAATGAGGCGAGAGAGACAGGTTCAAACAGGGCTGTGGGATCTACATTATTGAAGAAAGTGGACAGTTTTTCCAATGCGTTAGCCCCGTTGGTTTGGGCTTGTGCAGTCGCAGACATCGGGCGAGATCGTTTTGCTGAACTTTCCGTCCCAGCGTGTGATCCAATGGCGCTCTCTGCCTTTCTCTTTCTTTCTGATCCAGCAGATCCAGTGACACTGCCCACCTGTTTCCTCTGGTTGATACTCAACATCATCCCAGTTGACGCCATAGAGATAGTGGATTGTGGGGGGCGGGAAAAAGATGAAGATGGTGCGGATGGGGGGATCGAATTTGGATCTGGTATGGAAGAAATGGAGCCAGAGGGAATCAAATTTGGATCTGGCCTGGGTTCAGAAGGAATGGAGCCAGAGGAAATTGAACTGGCATCATGAACAGTCATCTTGGCCAACTGGTTCATAGGGATGCCACTCGTCGACTGATGGGGGACAGCAGCCGTGTCTGCAGAAGGTCTGTTTCGTTTTCGCTTTGACTGGGTCCCGTGGGATGATGGAGGTGTGTTCTCTTGGGGATAACAGACATAAGTGGGGACACATCATCCCAGTAGGGCCACGGATGATTCTCATACTTTGCTGCACCTGGATGTGACTGAAAAATTCGATTAGGCTGAAAAAAAATAGTTTCCAATTGGGCCCCCTATGTACCTTACAAAAGCCATCCCATGCTGTTCGAGTGGCATCATCAACCATAGCCCCCTTGACATCGTCGTAGTGAAAGCCAGATGCCCCTCTGATCTGACTGACGAGTGTATGTTCACTCTTGATCTTCGATTCCAATAGAATACATGTCAATAGGTGATATATAGCAATGAGATGTTGTGAAAACGTACATTTCCCCACTTTGATCGGCAAGATTTGCTCGTCTTCGGCACCCGTTGGGAAGGGAACTTTTTGTTCAGTTCTGATGCGACCTTGTTGAAGGTCTCCTCCTTGAAATTGTTGTCTCCAGCTGATGCATGGTAGGATACAATCAATTTGATGAATTCGTCGATTTCGGCTGGAGTCCATGATGTTCGGCCTATTGAACGATTCGAGCTGCCTTTGCCTTTGCCACCCGGCACAATGCTTGTTTCCACGCCCCTGATGGAACGGCGTGATGACCGTGATCCCGACCTGATTGATAGCGAGTTGCTTTCTGTGCTGGACATTGCTCAAATGAGGTATAGGTAAGAGACTATGCAGCGTCTATGCGGTGTCTGTCATCCATCCTGTCACATGATCTCTAGAATTCTTGCATTGGAGTGGTGTATTTGTACAGTAGGTCTGAGTCCAACCATCCTCTCGAGTCTTGCAAACATGTAGATATCACTGTAGTTACATATGTTTGTGTTCCCGTTCCCTTGATTCCCAGCAGTAATCCTGCCACATTCTTTCTGCAATCATATCCCGCCGTTCCTCTGCCCTCCGCCGCTCAGCTGTACTGACAGGACCCTCCGCACGGACCCCCAAATCACCAGCATCATCATCATCTTGGGTATCTTCCAAGCGGTGTGCTTGGAACTCGGGGGTGAAAAAGGTGTCTGGATCAAGGCATTGAATGAAGTTATGGATGGCGCATAACGCCGCCGGAATGCGTGCTTGAACATCCATACTGTATTCCGGGGGGAGGAGTAGGATCCGCCACTGCCGTTTGACTACTCCAAAAATGCGTTCAACGACATTTTGAAGATTGGCGTGTCGAAGATTGAAGAGTTCCTTTTTGTTTTGTGGGCTGGAGCGTTCTGTGAGTATCACATTTGTAGTGCAATTTTGTTTTGCTTACCATAGGTTAGCTTGTCTCCATTCCTTCAGATGGTACCGGACTCCTCAATACAGAACAAGAAGTGCATCCGATCCGCCAAATCCGGCATCAGCGAGGAGGTACTTGCCATCAGGAAGGCCCAAATCACTGGAGTGCGCCTCATGCCACATTGTAGCATCTGCCGTTGTGCCATCCCACCCCATCACCGCATATGTGAAGAGCAGCTTGAAGTTGCAGACAAACAAGCAGTTCTGGGAAAGGAACCCCTTCCTGTTCCGCATGTTCGGGTGCTCCTCGACTGCCACAAACGCCTGGATATGAGTACCATCAACAGCTCCAATGCAGTCATCGAAGAAATGGAAGCGAGGATCCAAGGTGATCTTGGTTGATAAGGGGGTATCCGCGGTTGGTAGCTTGACGTTGGAGGCGTAAAAATGTCCGGATGAGAAAGAATCAAGGAGATCTTTGAAATATCTGTGTAGCATATCAGGTTTGTTGTTATCTGACAATGAAGCTGAGTGGACATACCTGGATATCATAGTTGGAGAGTGCTGGAACCTCTCTGCAACATGACGAGTGCTGAGACCTGTCACAGCGGTGTGGAGGAATATCCCAAGCTGCTCTTCAACTGAAATTCCATGGCGTGAATCCTTGAAGCCATCTTCCTTCATAACCTGAACAAGAGCATCAAAAACATCATGAGAAACACCTAAAGAAGTCTTGATACGGTCAGGGTGACCACTGAGGAGTTCAAGGATCCATCCTCCACCTGTTAAAATGGATGTGTGGTATGGAATTTTCTCGTGTTTTGAGAGAAAGAGGAGTTTGTAGTAGAATGTGATATGGGTGATGACCATCGTGAGGAGAAAAACAAGCCGTCGGCGGCGCTCACGCTCACCGTAAATAATGAGTTGAGCCTCGAGGTCCATAGTGAATACCAAAGTAGCACTTACGGTCGAGTCCTTTATCAATTTGACAGCTCCCCAGATACTAAACAGTCCCATGAGATGGAGGTCCTTCAGATCAGTGCACGGGCCCCGAGGAATGAGCGGCTGTCCGTTGAGTGTGATGAGCGAGCAGACTTCTTGATTGTGTGCCAGGCTGACCGATGGCTGTCATGTGATCTCCAGCGCTAAGCGAAGTTGACGAATCAGCCAAAGTTGTTGTGGGTTAGCTGAAGTAATATTGGCAACGTGGACAAGACCTAAGCTATTTACAAAAATGGATCTAAGATGGGGATACAATAACATCCGGATCAAAGAGGGCGACGAATGGAAAGCCGCATTCGTTTGCTTCCATGCAGCATTCAAACCTTTGGTCATGTACTTCGGACTATGCAACTCCCCCGCCACATTCCAAGCGATGATGAATGAGATCTTCGCAGACATGGATGACGTGGTAGTGGTCTACATCGACGACCTAATGATCTTTACGAAAACAGATAACCAAGCAGAGCACGATCAAATCGTCCTTGAGGTTCTACACCGCTTGGAAGAAAATGATTTATTTGTCAAACCAGAAAAGTGCACGTTCTGTGCCACAGAAGTTGACTTCCTCGGCATGATAGTCGGACGTGACGGCATTAAAATGGACCAAACAAAGGTCAAAGCAATTCTAGATTGGCCTGAGCCAAAGAACATAAAAGGAGTCAGGAGCTTCCTTGGACTGGCAAACTTTTATCGAAGGTTCATAAAAGATTACGCGCACGTTGCACGCCCACTACATGACCTAACCAAGAAAGAAGAACCCTTTCGATGGGAACAGGACCAGCAACATGCGTTTGACATGCTTAAAAGGCACTTTACCAACCGCTCCGGTACTCGCGTTCCCGGATCTAGATTGCAAATTCCGCCTGGAATCGGATGCTAGCAATTACGCTAGAGGCGCAGTATTATCTATCGAGAAGGACGGTGTAGAGCTCTGCTCAGCTCTAGGTTGGGATCTCGACCTTCCGAGGCTTTCTAGCTATGTTTCCCGTGCTCGACCAGTCAGGTCTGGTCCATATTACTGGCTTCCAGATTCCCAGGAACCTGGTTCCCGCGGTAGACCGGCCGGTCTAACTTTATTCTGCTTTTAGTAACATCCCCTTCGACCGTCTTGTGTTTATTGACATTTGGATACCTAGTATTTAGTGTTCCGAACCTTATTTACAGTAACTACACAGTCCTGGGCAATTCCCGGACTATAAAGACTTTGTACTTCGCATTTTGAGGGCATCTTTCCGCACCTATTCAATGTCACAAGCCTCAGGTACT
>JBBPRK010001188.1:0-14231 GCA_038093075.1 Boletus patriciae
ACGTCCGACTTACGTTTCAAGCAGACAATACTGCCATAGCCTGAAAAGTCATCCAAAAATGTCATCATCCAAACATGTTTAGTGCAAGATTGCACCGGAAATTCACAAAGATCAGTGTGAACCAATCTGAGTGGTTTCATCCCCCAGGAAGTAGAGGGTGGGAATGGTCGTTCAGTGGCTTTGCCAAGAGAACATCCACGACAAGGTTGTGAAATGGGAGGGACATCAAGTTTCGGTATACCAGAAACATGATTGAAAGCGTGACGTAGGGCGTTGCATGAACAATGTCCCATTCATCCATGCCACAAAAGGTAGTTGTCATCCCTTTGTCTGCTGGAAGCTTTACTATCTGGTTGCATCGGTAATGACGAAAACCAGTGTAAAGAATCTGTTGAATTCAGCTGTGCAGCCGTAATTAACAGAGTGCCAGTCTTGTCCCAGATTTGAGTCTTATCTCCAATTGTACACCTAAAACCCTTTCTGGTTAGGGTGGTGACAGAAAGGAGACGATGCGATATATGAGGTGCATAGTAAACTCTGTCGAGGACTAGAGTGATATCGCATTCCCCATTATTGTGTTTGAATAAAACTGTTCCTGGTCCATATATGGGCATCGTCCCGTTAGCTGTCTTACATTTTCTTTCGCGATCTTCTTTTGAAACAAAATCGTCAAGGAAAGGTGAGAGGTGGTCGGTACATCCAGAACCCACCATCCATTTATCCTTGTGTTGGTAGTTAGTCACCGCATAGCATGAAGAATATCCATTTTTGCTATCAAAGTACGTTTTATCTACATAGCTGGTTGTATCATTGAATGGTACATTGGAGTTCCATGATACCATTCCAGATGCCAGGCCATGTTTCCATGGGCCATCAGTGTTGCAATCATAATTCCCATAAAAATGTTCACCACGTTTGTCTACCTTGGGTCGTCGTGTATGTCCTTTCTTGGTAGACCGATTTAAAAGGACATTTTGCGAAAAGACATGTTTGGCTGTTCCATAAAGGCGCTTTCCATGCCATCGACATTATCACCCCAATCAAGTATTTCCTCATCATCAATCCTTGTGGTCGATGATTCTCCTGGTTTACCAAGGAAGAAAGAGGAAATGGATGGTAAACCATCCATCTTGATTGTGACATCGGAATCGGTGTCACCAACGTCTGGTTCGTCCAGAATCATGGCCTCATCAGCGACATGAGTTTCGTTGGCTTTTCCTTTTCCTTTTCCATGGCCTTTGCCTTTCTTCTTATTGTCCCCTCCAGAACTCTGGTTACCAGTGTTCTGTTGCATTTTCTATTGGTTCTGTTCATTCTGGTTACCAGAATTTCCAGCACTCCCAGGTTTCCCTGTGAGTTTCCAACAGTTCTCTGTTTTGTGCGAGGTCCCACAACAGATTTTACAACGCTTGGAACTAGCTTTTTTAATTGTTTTGGCTTTGTTCGAAGAAATGTGGTTGGCTAGGGAAGTGCCTTGTCATTGTGACTCGGCAAGGATCATAGGAAGAATTTTATCAGGGGTGAAATCAGCCGTACCAATTGTATGAATGGTGGTTGTGACGAGGTTGGAGTAGGCATCGCCAAGTCCAGTGCAGATTAACATGGCGCGAAGGTTGTTTGGGAGGTCCAATCCTGCGCCCTTGAGATGAGCAAACAGGTCAATAAGATAAGCAACTTCAGCCGAAACATCTCCCCCCCCAAGCGCCAGTTCACGATTTCCCTAAAAAGGTGGAACTGTCCGGTAGGTCCGAACGTGGCATAAAGTTTTGCAAGATTCACCAAAGTTGTATGAGAAAGGGAATCAAACGCAGTATTGTATGTCTTTGCAATGCTGGTATGAAGGTCTTCCTTGATATGAAGTGAAATAACACCTAGTGCCTGGTAGTCCAAGTTGAACCAGGTGTTTTTGACTTTATCGTTACCAGTAGTAGGGTATTTGGACATTCCGTCCGCAATACGCCATACTTTGAGTGTCATCAAAAAGGATTGGATGGATTCCAACCAGGTGTGGTAGTTGGAGGTGCCTTCAAGAATGAGAACTTTGCCAGTGAGACTGCCAGAACCAGAATCTTTGGTAGAAGACATGTTTCAAAATCTAAAGAAAGCCAAGAATAATAAGATCAGTAACTGCCAGGTTTGCACTGGTAGCCGTAAAGGAACCAAGAGAAGTAATGTGAGATGAAGGCGGGGCATAAGATGGAGATTCCTCATCGCTATCTGAGTCATTTTGTGACATAGATGTGTCAGTTTCATACTCGCTAGTTTCACTCTGGATACCAGATGTGTCGTGGTATGTTGTGAAGACACTTTCCTTCTCGAGATACTCTTCCATTTCGAGGAATAAAAGTTCATCAAAATAGTGTGGGTTTTCGATGTAAACACTGTTTTGATTAAAACCCGGAAAAGTACAACCGAGATAAGGAAGATAAATGAAATCAGTAGCGTAATTCAAATCATAAAAATTTTGAAACCAATAAAGGTGCTGCGCCGCGAGGGACAGCAGTATGTTGCACGCGTACTGACTTCCTAACGATGCCAGAAGAGGCCACTTTGCAGGTACGTTTTTGACGAAGAGGTGAGGGACGGTCTTGATCAGGGTTTCCCATTCCCAAGATTTCTCCTTCCTCTCTTTCCTCTCGTCTAGGCCGCTTCTGAGAAGGGCCAGCCACCGCAGATTTGGATGCCTCTGCCAAAAGGGCATCGATGTCAGTGGAAAAGTCAGTTGCTGACTTTACTGTGTCCTTGAGCTGTTGCTCAAGTTCGATGATCGTCTCTAAGAGAGGATCTTCAGCACGCTGTTTCAAAATAGAAAGATAAGGGTCCATGTGTTTATGAAATGCAGACCTCCACATCTGATCAATGCACTCGTTCCACTCGGAGATCCGAGGGACGTCCCATAAGGGATTGTACCATTGGCATTTCTGCCATAAGTCAACGTACTCATAGGAAAAGTCCTCAGAGTCGACATTTGGTACCAACATGGTTTCCATGTCATCTAGTGCGTCAGCATGTGGGAAAAGAGGAAAACAAACTCCATGTCTTTGTTGTTCCCCAGAAAGAATCTCATCGCCTTGGAAATGAATAAAACAATCTCATGAGTCCGAACCCGGAAAACAAAAACCATTTCCTTCTAACACCGAGCACAGTTCCTCTCCCTCGTAAGCGTAGAGGAGGATGGCTTTCCCATCAGGTCACTTGGGGAGTCTGAGGTCCTGTGGGTCAACATAGTGCACAGTTGCATGTCGGCCTGTGTACTCTGGGTTGGTTACTTTGTAGCAGGCGTCATGGAAGATGTTCCACCACGGATCGCGTCTCCGCTGCATGGGCAGCGGCCTGTCTTGGAGGATCCAATAATCGAACTCCAGACAGTTGACATCGTGCAAGCTATGGATGACATTCATTTTGACGTGTTTGTCGTAACCTTGTTAAAGGGTTAGTCCTTGTCTTAGAGTGGTTAACGGTATCGAGGTTTCCTCAAGATGGTCCAGAACCAATTGGTTCATCTCTCATATCTCCGAGGATGATCTTGGGATGTAAAGCTCAAGAGAGGACACTGTTAACTTCTGCATCAGAGATTCTGCCAGGACGACGACCTCTAGGACCATTTGGTAATCCAAATGGTACAGGCCTCATCGCATGTTGTCCATTTGGTTGTCCCCTTAAGGGATTTACCGGAGGATAGTGTTTAGGGTACGGAGGAGGAGCGCGAAGAACCTCAACCTCATCTGCAGTTGGTTGACCAATAGCAGGAGGATGTGGATCAAAGAGAATATCCCCAATATACATACAAATCATGACGACTTACTCGGTAATCCAGAGGAAGTTCGTTTGGATTGTAAAAGTTCCTGTTAAGGATGATGGGGATCACCTGGTAAGCCACGGTGTGAAGCACGTTAGTAGTCCATATTTGAACACCAATATGACGACGGTTATGATCAGTCATATACCAAATGCAAACAATATAGGTTTGACCGATAAAGATCATAACGAAGGACCTGGTATAGCCAGGATGTCCAAGCGTAACTGATCCAACAATCGCAAGAAGAGTCAAACACAAATAAAACATCACGTTACTCAAAACCATCAAGATATTCGAGCTTGAGAAGATCGATGGCATCTTATCCAATCACTAAGAGAGGATAATTCTGTTTGTATCACTAAGACAGCAAACAGTCTTTTGAAAAGGCATGAAGCGATTTCAAAAGCAATGACGTCCAAAAGACCAACGTTTGGGGCTCATAACCTAAAGAGAATGGAACACCTATTCTCTAGAGGAGTGACAGTAGGAAGTGACGTTAATGAGAAAGCTCACTAATCAAATATCTTGTAGTGGTAAGAAGCTTGAGTTCATTTCACAGAGGAGATGATAGTGGAACGAAGTAAAGATTGAAGGAGGGCTAGTCCACTCCTTTATAGTGTCTAAATACTGTTTGTACGTATTGACACAAACTCTAATATCATGTCATGTGACTATGATAAGAGATAAAAGGGAGTTATGCTATAGGCTTCCTGAAATAACTATATATGATGTCATAGATAAGGTGATAAGAACCTAGACCATAATGTTGTCATATTACATAAGACGTCTAGACCCGGCTGTAATAGAAGAGCAGAAATAGAATGGGTTAGACTTAGTGTCTTATATAATTCTCAATAGATGGGACAACATTCAAGCTCTTTCAAAAGCCAGGCTGGCATGGTGAGGGATTCTTTGATAGGAAATCAAACTATTCACTTTCTAATCAAGTGAGTAATTCATTATATTTTATTATCCTCTATTGTTTATCAGTGATTCACAGATTGTGATCTTTCCACACAACCTGCGGATTGTTGACTATGTCATTGGAGTTCCTGAAAGTCTCCATGACTCTGCAGCCTTCCAAATCACCCAGGTTGCACACTTTCTGTTGGAATTATATTCCATATATAGTATTACTTGCTTACCTAAGCATACCTACATCGCACAATAGCTTCTACCTTAGCTTACTTAGTGACTACTGGGTATTCTACAGGTTATGAGCCCTGAAATTCCTCAGTAACCCAATAGCTCACTCACCCAATGGTCAGAAATCGAGTCAGGAAGAAAGTTGTTGAAGTGCCAATACTTCGCGAAGATGGTGAAAACTGGGCAGAATACTGCGAGAAGCTTTTCGAAGCAGCGAAGCAACAAAACTTACTAGGACTACTCGACGGCACCTACACAAGGCCTGACATCACTGAATTTGAAAATATTTGAGAATGTTATATAAGATGATTATAAACCCTGCATTTGCCATAATCTCAACAATTATTATCATCAGGAAGCTAAGTATCTATATGTGTAGATATAGGTCAAAGATCATTAATAAAAACTATAAAAATTATGCCTGAGTATCTTGAGAGCCATTTTTAGTATAAATTAGAATTTATAAGCATCATTGGAATTGGCTGTCTTGCAATAGAATTCACCTACTACATTTTTATCCTTACCCATGGTATACCATCTGGTTAGGATATGATATAGCAATACAAAGGACAGTGTGATTTACAGAACACCTAATAATTGGCAGGAATTGTGAACAGTTATCTTCATTATCTCATATAGAAACCTATATAGGATTAAAGAACCAATATGTAAATGGCACTGTATTTTCATAATGCTGTGATAATAGAATTTGACTACTATACTTTGATCTTTATTCATGCTATATCATCTAATACAAATATGATATAACAATACCAAGGACAGTGTGATTGACAAATGTTCAATAATGTGCAGGAACTGTGAACTGTCATCTTTATTATCTTGTATAGAAACCTTTACAAGATTGAAGAACCAGTATGTAAATGGCACTGGTGTTTTCATAATGTTGTAATAATAGAATTTGACTACTATATTTTGATTTTTACTCATGCTATATCATCTGATACAAACATGATATGACAATACCAAGGAGGGTGTGTTTGACAACTTTCCAATAACTTGTAAAAATTGTGAAAGATCATCTTTGTTATCTCATATAGAAACCCATGCAAAATTAAAGAACCAATTTGCAAATGGCACTGGTGTTTTCATAATGCTGTGATAATAGAATTTGGCTACTATACTTTAATCTTCACCCATGCTATACCATCTGATGGAAATATAATACATATTTATATTATTGCATGATAGTGACAATAAACAAATAAATGATGGTTTATTGATGACTTGTGTATCAATTAGATTGTTTCTTAATTCATCAGTAACTGTTTAGCAATGGAGAGCTTGTGCAAGGTTCTATCAAATTCAAAACTAGATGAATTTTGCTATAGATGCTATATGATATCCAGAACTTGCCACAGACCTGCCATGGAATTGCCACTCTCATCATAAATGGAATGTAGTGTCATATTGCCAACATATTGAGCCCAGTGCTTCAAAAGTATAAATTTTATACCCATTGAAAGTAAACATGAAATCTTGTAGATTCTATACTTCTATCACATGTTGGAATTGTCAGAGCATATTGAGCACAATGGTGTATGATATCAGCGACTGTTTGTATTTATTTACAGAACAGGGTGCATTAGGTTATTAAAATGTAACTATGTGACCACTGCAGGTGCCGGAGGCACCTCCGCCGACGCGCGCTGGGCAGCCAAGCGCGCAACAGACAGCGAAGCCACATTTTCGGGGGTACGAGGAATGTCTCGGTGATATCCGAAAACTTTCCTATTGCATGGTATTAGCATTGAGTTGGAGATTAACGTATGGTCTCGTACCTGTCCCACCAAAGCAGCAAATCCTGGATTCGGATCTTCGCGACCGGACCGGGGGGGGCTTCGAAATAATCAATAATATTCTGGTAAAAACCGTGGGCGTCGAAATCGCCGTCCATAATACGCCAGCAGGTGAGACTTGAGAGCGCAAAACGAAGCTGCAATCTCAGTTGTCAGTAATGTGAACATTCCTTTCCAAAAATATGTACCTGTACTGCAACGTACGCGATCGCCCGAGGCTTAACAGAGCGCATGCCGATGATGGAGGCGACGTGGGAACGCGTACTCTTGTCGGTGGACGAGTGCGTGCGCGTGTACGCGTTACGCATCTCGGGGCGTTCCGAGTCACCGGCAGATACTTCTTGAGCTGAGGTAGGGGAAGTGAAAATTAGTTTGAATGCCTGGAGTTACATTCAACACACATCTCCACTTATCCGGGGGGAAACAATTACCTTCAGTAGCAACGTAGACTTGAAGAGGCCCTTTTCAATGTTGTTGGGGTCGTACCGATATCCCGTGTCATAGAGGAACCTTGGCCAGGAGTCTTCGGCAACTAAGAATTCCGGGTGGCGCTCGCGAACTTTTTTCCTCACCCTGACATTGTCAGCGGGATAGGTGCATAAGAGGTGCAACCACTTACTCGGCGTCGTCCCAGTCATATTCGACAGGACAGAGAAGACGTCCCGTGATGTCATGATCTAAGCCCCGGTCGTACTTCAAGCTCGGAGAGATGGGCGGCTGAATAGGACCGTAAAGATCGCCGAGCCAAATCATAACTTCTTTTTTCAGGCTCGAGGCATCGTCGCCCCGAGCCCCATCGCCGCCTTTTCGCAACTGGAGCACGTTAGTTGTAGGGACTATATCCTGAAGGGGACTGATTTTGCTTACATCTTTAAATATTCGCTCGAGCTCATCCGGTTCGCAGCTCGTCAATTTAACCTTGATCCACGGAAAAAAATCGAGAAACTGTTGGAAACCCCGGTACAGACGGTCTTGACTACGAAAACTAAATATCGGATTGACAGGAAGAGTAAATGAAACTCACCCAGGGGAATGCGGGAATGGCCCGTTAGGGTCGTCCTCGTCATCCAAGCCTTCATCCGCGATCTCTGCCCGTCGATCATATTCACGGACGAGGTTGGTTACGTTCTCGAATAGATCGACGACTCTTCGGAATGCGCGTCCTTTGTTAACGACACTAGCAGTGTTTCTGATGGTGCTCCGAGTCGTCAGTTAGGAACGGATACGTCGCAACTTTGGGACTTACGACCGCCTTGCTTCCTTGCTCGAGCGAAGTTGCTCGACCTCCTCCTCCAATTCCTTGATTCGGCGTTTCTCTCTGGAGACGGTATCCTGCTCTCTGTCGTTTCTGTCGTATGCAGGCATGGAGCCGCCTTGGGGATTAGCAGACATAGCAGAAGCTCGGGGCGCAGACATGGAGTGAGCAGGAAATCGAGCGGCGACTGACCAAGTCCTGGAACGATTCTTATATGCAGTATCTTCACCGGTAACATGGGGTGGCACCATACCTGTGGTCCAGGACGCTAGCGGCGCATTACCCGCCGGGTGTGATCCCGTTACGGAACAGAGCATCCAACTGTTGGTGGCAGGTGAGTGATCGGTAACCGATAACCGATAACTTGCGTCGGGCACATAGGAGAAATACGTCTAAAAATTCAAAGGCGTACCGTCACTGGCAATGTGGGTTGCATGCCCATACTGCTATCAACCCCATGAACAGTGCACCCAGATGTGAAATTGCGGCAGGAGAGAACCACGCGAGATACGAAGACCCGACTACAACATAAAATAAGATTTCTGGTGTTCAGTGGAGCGTTTCCGGTATGACGTGCCACAATGGGACCAAGCATCCCTTACTGCCGTGAAGGGAATCGCCTGTTGCGTGACAAAGATTGGATGTAACCTTATCGCTTGACGACCATTGGCTGGGATACAGGTCACGGAGCCGTGGGTGGCCGACAAAATAGAAATCAGGGTCCTCCTGGAGCTACAGGTTCACCGCCACGTTACAGCAACGCCGAAAGTTCGGTCGACGTTAGCTAATCAACTCGGATAGCTCGCGTAGACCAACCATTATGATAGTCCGAGTCGGAGAGACTACCGATCCGGGCTGCGAGGTGGGGTACCGATGATGGGGGTATGAGTTTTAGGTTCGATGCCCGAAAGTAGCTTGGCAAAGAGTGAACCGAGATCATGGCGGGTAAAGGTAACGCGTTACCTAGTGCGGCGGCGGCGGCGGATTGCTCGTATCACAACAATAACTTATACCGCCATCAAAACACACCAGCACGTACCTAATACAACCCTCTAGTTGCTGCATATCTCCTCAGGCGACAAGTTCGCGCCAAGTATTGTTCGCAGGCCAACACGACTTGGTCGCCATTGAGCTCAACACGGTATCAGAAATTGTGCAAGACCTTCCGCTGTTTGCGCACTGTCAATCGTCAGACTGCCAAACTTGAAGCTAGACTTCTCCACACTTACAAGTTGCTTGTCGATAGCAACAACTTGCACCAGACCACCGCTGTACGTCTCTATTTCTGTTCGCTTCCATATATGCGAGGTTGATATGTCTAGTAAAACAACCCAAAAGCGAGGGGTTCAACATTGAGGAGAGGAATGAACGAGGAAAGACTTCTCAGCGCCCCGCTGGTCACGGTGAGTGCCAGGACACTAGTGGGGAACGTCCGAGTCGTGCTTACCTGCATGCAAACACGTGCAGCACGCACGTTGCCCGGGATTCGCCGGTTATTCTCAAACACCTGACCGTGTTCGAAGAGAAAAGGGGACCGTTTTTCGAACAGTGGGAAGCAGGGAGAGTATTGGGAAAGTACAGGCGAAACAACGGATTAACGAATACATGTGAAACAGGCATATAGTACACCCCAACCATTTAAGTTAGTCCCAGCTGTGCCATTACAACATCATGCATCATGTCCATCATCACTTTATTCTTATGAGCAACCTGCATCTGACTGTTCAAGCGTTCCATTCTGTGCGACATGAGATCAACCATCATCTGTGACTTCTCCAGCTGCTTGCTCGTGGCCGCAATCTCTGCTTGCACAGCCTCCAGAACAGCCACGGCAACCGCCTGGCCACTTTTCGCCCAAGCCACGTCAGTTGTTGGGTCGGGACGTATCGCGCTCATCTGGGTATGTGTGAGTTTGATTCTGTGCTACCTGAAACAGGAATACACACAAAGTGTTCAATCTCACGGGGACCCGCGTCTATCTCACGCAGTTTCTGAACCAGTGAGGGGAATGAAGGGCCGATTATCCACCTCTCATCAGAGGGAGCAGGCAGTGTAGTTGATATCAACTTGGGGCTCTGAGGGCTCTGCTTTCCAGGCGAACTTGGATCTCCAAGGTGTGGTGATGTGATGAATGACCGGGATGAACCCCGCTCCACTGAGTTTGGAGGCGACAGCGATCTTGGCGGCTCAGAGGAGGGGGAACTAACCCCCGATGAGGGTTGGATTGAAGGGGAACGTTCCCTGCAAGCATTTGCGGAATACGGCTTGGCGCGCAGAGACGAACTTGAACCGCGCCGCCCTCGACGACTTGCTCCTGCCCTGGAATTCATAGTGTGGGTGGGTCCTGATGGTTGGATCTCAGGCTGTCAGGGGATTTTAACCGGAGACAGAAACACAAGTCATATGCCTGCGACGCAGCCACTGGCAACTCAGGTACAAACAAACTAGAAAGGTAAGTACCAATGAGGGCTCCGAGTCATGATACTTTGGAGAGAGGAGGAAAGTAAGTGAAGAAAAACGGGCGACACTAAGGTGGAGAAGCCAGTGTAGCTACAGATCTTGAAGAGCAGCAATGACCTCTCGGATGTGACGGAAATATGAATCGGGATATCCACGCGGTCGCTTACTACTAGTAACTTGAAGCGTAACCGCGCGCCGGTCATAGTCTCCACAAAAATATGATGGGCTATCCATTCCTGTGTACGGGTTCTTCGACCTAAAACAATGCATCGAAATCAATCTCTTCATCGTACTCGTCAAGTCTGTCTCCACCATCGTAGTCATCCGACTCGGAGTCCGAGTTGTTGCTATCCACCGGGTCGTCGTCACGGTCGCTCTTCAGGTTCTCATCAGACTCCGAGTGTTCCTCTTCCTCTCCCCCATCACCATCAGCACTACCACCGCCATCTGCTTCATCAATTTCCATTTCGTCATCACCAGGAACTTCCGATTCGCTGGTATCTTCATTCGTCGGAAAGAGGTTGTGACAATGCCCGACGCCGGCCCCGTTATGCCTCATGTACATGTCCCTGTCGACAAAGCTAGGAGACTCAGCTGGCCGTGTCAAAAAACAGTAGGTAATTCCTTACATGTTCACGTAATATGCACTCCAATCATCGACCTCACCTGGGGCCCGGCCGAGCGAAGGACCAGCCCTCAACAGATTAGGAGTACGCCCATCGGAGAAGACAGGAATGAGATGACACCCTCTTATAACGAGGGATGGATCTAGAAATCCAAAAGCGGCCGAGTCTGAGTCCGGCACAAAGCCGACTTTCGGTAACCGAGCGGATGTTGACCCATAGCGGTGACCAGGAACGATTCCATACCAGCGGACCCAAAGGACTTCGATAGGCTGTACTGATAGATTTCGTGAGTCCACTCCACAATGTCGGACGTGTGCACGAAACACCCGCAACACGCGGGCATACCAATAAGGATGGTGGCCGAGTTCAGTTTCGCGCGATAACACCATCACGTTGTTGTGAGTACGCGGGTTGATCACGTCTTGCTCCCTGCGTACGTCGTAAGTTGTGTAGTTGACCTGCATACATGCCACGGAGTAGAGGCGACCATCAAGGATTCGCACGCTATTTCGTTGATCATCCGTGAAGATATGGTCCTCTCCTTCGAAATCAAGATCGAGTAGACGATACAATAGGTGGTCCTTCAGCTTCAGAATGAAGGACTACATTGCAGTCAGCAGCGAAAAGGGGGCCAGGGAGGGGGAAGAGAGCTACCTTTACTGCAGAATCCCCTTCGTGTTCCCGCAGAAACGAAAATATATCCACCGGGTTCCTGTGCGCATCAGAGATAAAGTGATGAAGTTCTGGGTCGCAAGTAGGTAGTAGGTCGCCATTGACCGCCTTAACTTCACTGTTTGGGCGCCGGAAATGCCTTCTTCTGGCCTCGTGCTTTGTTATCTGCCTAATAGCGTCTTTCTTATTCGTAAGAGTGTATAATGATTTTACGAGGCGATGCGCGAGTTCACCCTGATGACAAGATAAGCAAACCTGTGAAAAACAGGAATAGCGCTACGCACGATCTGAGTTGTGTAGGAATCTGTAGTACCGAATTGCACAATCGTCTGTCCGTAATCCCCAATGGCATGGAATTTATAGGTGTTCAAATTGAGCCCTTTCGGCTTTGGCGCGGAGGATTGTCCGCTCCTGGGTGGGTCTTCGGCTTGCATCCGACGCCGACGAGCCGCGCGCTCCTTCGGAAGCTCAACCGTGTGATATGTCTGAGCAGTTTCATCTCTAAGCTTCCGTAAAACGTGACCGAGTTGCCTGGAAACCTTGTCTAGGAGGGAGATGGATGACTCGGTGTGCATCCGGAGTTTAGCCAGCGCATGCCATTCTGCGCATCGGTACAGTACGGTCGTAACGAGTCCATCGTGGGACCTTGGAAAGAGTCCTTCAAAGGACGCGATGGAGCACTATGACATCGTTAACTGCAATGGTCATCCAAAAGATTTGAAGACACCTGCTTGCAAGAGGTCCTCAAAATCCCGAGCCGCCAATCTTTTCATCTCCGAGGCATTGTTTGAAAATCGCCGGATGACACCACGGCCGAAGGTGGGTATCTGTCGAAAGCTGATTGATATTAGCTTCGGTCGCGAGTGTGGTCGAAATACGCACCGGCCATCTAGTTGGGCAACCAGCCGTCCAGAAGGGTCAACTGCATACAAAATACGTATCAGGTGGGTGAATACCGCCTTCCATGTCCCAAGTTCGAACTCGTGCATGACATCCACTACTAGCATCGAGAAATGATTGAAGCCAAATTTCTGGAGTTTCGTGGCGAAGGCGTTCTGGACAGTACGGTCAGGATAAGAGTCACGAAGAGGCCGGACACTAGACCGTACCATAGTGGGTACAAGGGACTCAGAGTCGAGTAACCGCCGTACTGCGACACCATTCACTGGTCTGCCTTGCTGGTAAATGAAGTCCCTTACTCGCCTGACCTTGTCCAGGGCATATATCCGAAGTTTGTTAAGGCGGAGCTGTACGTCACGAAGAAACCCGGTGTTATCAAGTTTTGCCTTGGGAACCAAACATCGGGGACAGAGATATTCACTTCCATCGCGGATCGTCGCTAGGAGAACTCTATGCCACCCAGAGTCAGCGGGTGTGAGTATAGAGCAACAATAACCATGTACTTCTCGGGATAATCTGCTGAATAAGTAAAGATTCTAGGATAGATCCGGCGAAAAATGCCATCAGCGCATTTCAACACTATACCGTGTTCGTATGCATGTATGAATTCATCGTCTAAAAGAATGTCCCAAACTGCGTGCATGAGTTCCCGCCGACAATGTGCCAACAGAGCTCGGATCGCCGTTTTCGTAAACTGGCCAATAGTGGCGATGAATTGCGTGATCGTGTCCGGTAACTGAGACACAGATTAGTGTCACATAATGGTCTGTAAAGGCTACCCACTCACCGAAGGTATAAACGCAACGTGGTGACAGGCACCGGAAGACGGCTGGGCCCGAACGTACTTCGAAACATTTCCAAAGTGAAGATAAAGAGGCCATGCTTTTGCCGTTCCGAACGTCGCCAGTGTGGTAGCGTCTGACGAAAACATTATCGCTGCGATGACCTTTTCGAGCTTGCAGTTCGGTTCTTTTGGTTGCTTCTGTAAGTCATCGTGAGCTTTCAACCAAGCGTCGGAGGTGTATACTTCATCGAAAATTCGTTGTTCAGTTCCATTGACAGGATGTTCCCAAAATCGTTTGAAAGGAAAAAGGTGAAAGGATTTGGCGTTCGGGGCAGAAAATGCGGACTTCACGACATCCATTAGAGGACGATAGAGCAAACCGCTGACAGTGAACGGCTGGTGATATCCGGTGGTACCAAGGGTTCGAGTGGGAATTTCAATATTCACGTCTACTTCCCGCCAACCATCAGAAGAATGAGCTGAGTTCCTGCACTCCGCATCGAGAACTGAATTCTGTGTAGTAACGCTAAATTTCGAGAGATCTTGAGTTTTGAAGTCTTCAGCGAGGAGGACATCGTGAACAAGACGATCAATCTCTTGCTGAGATTTTATAATGCTTCCCGAATATCTCCAGTTCATGAGCCTGTAAATAGACATGTTTGGAAAAGGCCACGGAGGAGGCGGTCGGGGTTCTGTTTCTTCTGGTGCGGGAACTGTGGGTTCGGGTGGTTGGCGTCCTCTGTATGTCAGGGCGTCGGGTGTAACAAACGCG
>JBBPRK010001189.1:0-14226 GCA_038093075.1 Boletus patriciae
CTCCTTCTCGTGCTCCTGCCCCGCACATTCGGGGTAGACGCCGGGCGTTTGTATGCTATCCTGCCAGGTAGGTCAGTCGGGCGCAAGCTAGCTAGGCCTCGAAACCTACATTCAGTGCACAAGACGGCGACGTCCTTGATTCAAGTCGTGGTGGATTACTTCTGGTGCTCTCGCAGCCCTCAGCTAGGCCACCAGACGTCTCCGGCCGTTTTTCCCCGGGGCTCGATCTGCTAGTCATTGTGGCTTAAACGGGGAAAGTGAGCTGTTGAAGTATGCAGCAAGGAGCATACCCGGTGCACTTTTAAGTGAATTCTTACTTCCACAGCAAATGGAGCGTGAGCGTGTCTTGCTCCTAAGGGCAGTGCATGGAGCAGCCCCGAGGCCTCAATGTTTTCCTATTCAAGTTGCAAGCAACATGCGTCTGAGTGCTGTGAAGCACAGTAGAAGGAACCGGCTCGACATCCATTGTCCGTACATCGCCGATCAGAACGGCTTTCACAAACATGAACACTGTTTCTGCGCGTCACGTTCCGTCCTCATGCAAAACACGCCCCGATGGGCGTCCCCACGCTAGAGGCAAGCGCGAGCTCTATCAATCTACCGTCGCTCAGGTTTTCACAGCAGTGCGCAATGTGACGTACCATGCGGGATCCGTATGGTAGGAGTGGACCAGGTGAAATGGACCGGTGGATGTGCTGTGGTCGAGGGTCCTGGGTGTCCGAGGCCCGCGAGGATTCTCATCTTGACCTTTTCTTGTCGAGGTAATTCCGAGTAAAGTACAAGGGGAGTTGAGCGAAGGATCATGCTGGAGGGAGTAGTCCTGACCTACATCACAGTCAGTGACCAAGCGAGAGCGGGCAACGATTCGTCGACGAAACTTCAGTGCATGGCATGTATTACCTTGTCCATGTAATCAATATCGCTATGCAGTGTGTCCCGTGGATGAAGATAATCTGTCGCATTCATGGATGGGAATACATGCATAGTGACACGCTTTATGCAAGTTGGATGACCCCACCCACGTGTCGACACGATCATCACTGTGGCTTGTGTGATTGGTTACTCCCCCAGAACAATGTCGCTCTTCGAGCGCCATCCCCACCCAGACCAACTCAACGGCGGCGGCGATGCACGGATAGACCCAGACCTGCGTCTCCGCACCGTCCGCATCGCCGCATCCACCATCGCCGAGTCCATTCGCACGGAACTGCGCGCAGAAAGGCGTCGCTCTGCCAGTGTCCGCAGGAAACGCACCCTCTTCTTCAGACGAGACAAGCATCCAAAGACCGCCGACTCTGTCGTCTCGAACGCAACCACCTGCCCACAAATACCTGGTCAGCGCAGAAACGTGTACATCAACGCCCCGCTGTCACCCGACGCAGTCGATCAGTATGGCCAACCGCTCGCTCGCTATCCCAGGAACAAAGTACGGACAAGCAGTTAGTCCTCCTCCCGCTCGCGCGCTCTCCCACCTCACCGCCTCTAGGATATACCCTACTCACATTCCTACCCAAGAACCTCTTTGAGCAATTCCACCGGTAAGGCCACTCATGCTCCAACGCCGCACCGATTCACGTCCCTTGTAGAATAGTATTCACTTTTTCGCCCTTGTCGTGTTCCAACGTGAGTACCTCTCTATCGACGCACTCCCCTCCTGCCGCCTCCCAGTCTTTCCCATCTTTAGCGCCGCCTCTGCCTCCACCGTTGCCCTTCCTCTTCTGTTTATTCTGATTGTCACCGCCATCAAAGACGGCGTCGAGGACTACCGCCGCGCAAAGCTCGAGGAGGAAGTCAACACCTCCGCCGTCACCCGTCTCGGCCAGTGGTGCAACATGAATCAGCCTCTGGACCCTCGTCCGTGGTACGAGCGACTCTTGCGCATCAATGCCCCAGGAAAGGTCTCGAAAGGCGCCTAGAAGCTCCGCGAAAATGAGGTTGGCGACGGGATGCGGATCGTGCTCAGCAAAGGCTCCGACGGAGACAGGGTCACCATAAGCTCGATGGACCCCAATGAGGGCACCCTTAGCCTTGGCAGGCCCACCGGTGCGGGTGGCAGACACCTCGAGGACATTGCCAGCATCAATTCCCATACATATCCTCCCGGGTTACCGCCTGCCACAGAGATTGGCTCTTGGGGCCCAAACACGTCGCTTTCGGCATGCCAGCAGAGGATTCCTTCTCGCTCGTCGTTTGAGATCATTGACTGGAAACGGAGAACCAGTGGCATCGCCAGGTGGGAGCGGACACTCTGGAAGAAGTTGGAAGTTAGCGACATTGTCCTGTTGAGGGAGAACGAACAGGTCCCAGCGGACGTGAACTTCGGATCCGGACGGGATGTGCTACTTGGAGACCAAAAACCTGGACGGGGAGACCAACCTGAAACCCCACAAAGTTCTCCACGCCACCCTTCCATTGCTTCGAAAGGATTATTGGTTTGGTCGCCTTCACTCCCCGGACACAAAGATATACTTGAACCGGGGTATAACGCCATCGAAACAATTCAAGATCGCCAAGGAAACCAACTTTAACGTCATCATCAACATTGTCTTTTTGCTCATCATCTGTACGCTCTCGACAGTGATCTATGGTGTCTTGGACGGTCAGTCGAATACGAGCGTCAAGATCTATGAATCGAGCGTGGATCCGACGAGCTCTACCGTCCTCAACGCGCTCGTTACCTTTGTGTGAGTCTGGTCCCCTGTCGTGCCTGCACTCATCTGAACCGGTCTCACAGCTCCTGCCTCATCGCATCCCAGAACATCGTCCCCGTGTCGCTCTTCATCTCGATCGAAATCGTCAAGACGATCCAAGCGTACTTCACCGCACAAGACGTCGACATGTACTACAAACCCTTTGACACCGCCTGCGTCACCAAGGACTGGGGTATCTCTGACGACCTCGGTCAGATCAAATACGTCTTTTCCAACAAGACCGGCACGCTCACGCAGAACATCATGGAGTTTCAAAAATGTTCCATCCACGGGTGGTGTACGGCGAAGGCGGAGAAGCCATGCTACCTGGAGTACAAGGCAGAGTCACCGAACGAGGCTGCGCTCGTGGGTACTGCGAAGGACGATGGGTTCCCGTTCGTGGGCAAGTCCATGGATGCGATCGATGTCGTGGCGCCTCTGATCGTCCTGCTCATCTGTGTGGCCTTATGGCCCTCTATCTGGACTTGATGCCTTTGTTGTGCCATCGCCGTCGTTCGTATCGCCCCTAGTGGATACTGGTGGGGAATGATCTAGCACAGCATTTTCGCCGTACGGCTCGTCTGGCTCTTGTCCAGCCCTGAGGCAAGTTTTCATATTATTCAAACCTTCACTCCGGGCATTCCTGTCCGTGTTCTAACGCATTCTGCAGCTTCCTAGCGTCCTCGTCATCCCCTGACGCTCCCTACGCGCCTGTTTCGTCCCTGGTAAGTCCGTCTTCGCAGCTCGCAGGTACTCTCCCCTCGCGCTTGACGCTTGGGACTCGTTCGATCGTGGTGCAGGCTCGCCGGGTGGTGCAGGCGGTTCAGGTGAGTTGTCTAGTACGCTTACTTGTCACTCTGGATGCTGACGTGACTTCTCCTATAGTTAACGGCTTCTTTCTGACTCCCTTTGAGTCGCCATTGGCGCCATTCGTTACACCGCCGTTGCCGCTACCTCGTCCAACGTCGTCTCCATCTTCGTGGACCTCTCCATGGCCCTACTGACCGCAAGACACGACCAAAACGGCCGTTTGCGCTCCCCGGTAAGTGAGGGATTTTTTCCATTCCAATGGCAAGACCTCGAGCCGGCGCAGCAAAGCTACATAACTTTATGTGGGCCGAGAGAAATGTGGAGCCTTGCGATCGACCAAGTCGTATCGACATTAAAATACATTTCATGACGTCGTAGGCATACAATACCATAGCAATAGAAGGCATATAGACACCCGGAAATTCAAAGACCTACATGAATGAACGGAAGCCAGGTGACGAAAGACGCTTCGGGGCTATCCCGAAGACGCCCAATTGCTCCATGCAGCGCTCGTGCAGCCTCCCGATAATCCGGCCTTGTGCCGTTCCCGAACAGTTGCTCGTATACGTCCTTTGCCACAACAGGGGCAAGCTTATCGCTGATGGACCACATCGTACCAACGACTCCACCGTAACCTGCAAACAACATTCCTGCGGCGACATGGATAGCCTCGTCGGAGAGACGCTCCTCACCGGTGGCCGTCTGACATGCGGAGAGAAAGGCAAGCCCACCATGAGGACGTGACAAGGCGATAATGTCAGATATTTTCAAGCGGCGTCCATTGGCGAGACAAAGTCCACTCTCAGTGGGATTTGCAGAATCTTGGATTCCGTGGCATGCAAAATGGGCCCAGTCCGCCTCCTTCATCAGGGAAAGTACTTCCTCGACCGTTCCGACAGACGACTCCACGAGGGTGGTGGGTGAATTTCGGATCACCGCCCTGATGTGTTCCAACTCGGTGGCCACACCTGGAAGTCGGGATTGACCATCTGAGGATGGCTGACGGACAGCAAGGAGGCGGAGGTCGCCGCTAGGTGCCGCATCGGGATTGGGTGACGGGGCAAGAATCCTGAGAGTAGGGACATATGACGAGATGACGAAGTCGGACACTTTGTGCCCAGGTTGCGAATGCTGGGCGTCATAGAAACCAGCTGCATGGATAGGAAGAAACACGAAGGGGCCCGTCGGACACCAAAAAATGCGTGGTAGTTCCCCATGAGTCTCTTCCTGGGCAAAAGAACGGATCAGGTATGAATGCGAGTGATATAACAAGACGTACTGAGAAAGCCAAGGCATGCAAGGCAGGTTGGACGACGCCGTTCCACAAGGTGGATAAGAGGGGCTCCCAGCTAACGTGGCCCCGTGTTGCAATTTTCCCCTCCCTGTCGTCACAGCCTATGAGACGAGCGTCACGAAGCAATATCTCGAGCATTTTGTGAAGGCCCGCGGATCTCTGGAAAGTGAAAGTAGAAAGCGGGACATGAATCACATGATCCACGTCAGCGAGAACAATCAACGCATCGCAGCGGCTTTCTGCAGCGTTAAGTATGACCACCGGTCCGGAGTGCGCCGAAGCACGGAGGTGAGAGAACTTTGGGTGACGGAGGAATTGCTCAAACCCAGGAAAGCGTCGAATCTCCTGGAGCAGTTGATCTCGTTCGATCGCGAGCGTATGGTGTCTGTCGACCTCTTGTCGCAAGGCGTCTTGACTTCGTTCCAAGGGTGCAGACAAGGATTTTTCGCGAGTGGCACCAGCATGCTCTAATGCAGCAGACAGTTCCCGAAGTCTGTGGGCATGATCTGGATGAGACGACGACAACTGTTCATAAGAGCTGCGAAGCTGAAAGAGCTCCCCCCAAACGATGGAGCGTCCTTGCTCGAGCCACTCCACAGCAGTTTCCAGGAGTCCCTTGTCCAATGCAGCAGCAGCAGCCTCACGAACCACGTCAGCACCTCGTGTGAGTTCAGAGTAACGGTGTGTGAGGGACAGGCCAATCCATGCGAGTTCGGGAAGGAGGCTAATGGCAACAGAGTAGGCATGGAGGAGAGAGTAATGGTGCATACGCCGAGCACATGATATCCATTTCTGGGATGCATGAAATCGAACCTTGATGGGGCCGATGGTGGCAGAAGCAGCATGCAAATACAGGGAAATTGTTTGCTCCAGATCACTCAGTTTCCCAAAGCGCTCGAAACGAGCTTCGAGGGAGTCCCCGAGGTTGACAAGATGGCCAGGATCGTCAGGATGACCACGGGGTGTGAGGTCAACAGCATCCCTGTGCCTCAAAATTGCGCCCTCGAGGTCACTCAGCTCCCCGAGGCGCTCGAAACGAGTGAAGAAGGAGTTGCCGAGGTTGTTAAGAACGCTAGGTTTGTGAGGGTGAGCCCGAGGGGTGAGGTCAACAGCATCCCTCAGCGTCAAAATTGCGTCCTCGAGGTCACTCAGCTCCCCGAGGCGGTCGAAACGAGCTCTGAAGGAATTGCCGAGGTTGTTAAGACGGCGAGGCTTGTCCGGGTGACCATGAGGTGTGAGGTCAACAGCATCCCTATGCCTCGAAATTGCGTCCTCGAGGTCACTCAGCTCCCCGAGGCGCTCGAAGCGAGCTCTGAAGGTGTTGCCGAGGTTGTTAAGACAGAGAGGCTTGTCAGGGTGATCCCGAGGTATGAGCTGAACAGCAACCCTCTCTCTCGAAATTGCGTCCTCGAGGTCACTCAGCTCCCCGAGGCGCTCGAAACGAGCTCTGAAGGAACTGCCAAGGTTGCTAAGATAGCCAGGCTTGTCTGGGTGACCATGGGGTGTGAGGTCAACAGCATCCCTGAGCATCGAAA
Organism: Boletus patriciae; assembly: GCA_038093075.1. Classification (NCBI taxonomy): domain Eukaryota; kingdom Fungi; phylum Basidiomycota; class Agaricomycetes; order Boletales; family Boletaceae; genus Boletus; species Boletus patriciae. The sequence continues at coordinate 6,330 of JBBPRK010001189.1, forward strand.
TTGCGTCCTCGAGGTCTCTCAGCTCGCCGAGGCGCTCGAAACGAGTGACGAAGGAGCTGCCGAGGTTGTTAAGAACACTGGGTTTGTGAAGGTGAGCCCGAGGGGTGATGTCAACAGCATCCTTCAGCGTTGAAATTGCGTCCTCGAGGTCTCTCAGTTCCCCGAGGCGCTCGAAACGAGTGACGAAGGAGTTTCCGAGGTTGTTGAAACGGCCAGGCTTGTCCGGGTGACCATGAGGCGTGTGGTCAACAGCATCCCTGTACCTCGAAATTGCATCCTCAAGGTCACTCAGCTCCCCGAGGCGCTCAAAACGAGTGAAGGAGTTGCCGAGGTTGTTAAGACGGCGATGCTTGCCCGGGTGACCATGAGGTGTGAGGTTAACAGCATCCCTGTGCCTCGAAATTGCGTCGTCGAGATCACTCAGCTCCCCAACGTGCTCGAAACGAGCTCTGAAGGAGCTGCCGAGGTTGCTAAGATAGCCAGGCTTGTCTGGGTGACCATGAGGTGTGAGGTCAACAGCATCCCTGAGCATCGAAATGGCATCTTCGAGATCACTCAGCTCCCCGACACGCTCGAAACGAGCTCTGAAGGAACTGCCGAGGTTGCTAAGATAGCCAGGCTTGTCCGGGTGACCATGGGGTGTGAGGTCAACAGCATCCCTGAGCGTCGAAATGGCGTCTTCGAGATCACTCAACTCCCCGAGGCGCTGGAAACGAGTGACGAAGGAGCTGCCGAGGTTGTTCAGACGGCCAGGCTCGTCTAGGTGACCATGAGGTGTGAGGTCAACAGCATCCCTGAGTGTCGAAATGGCACCTTCGAGGTCACCCAGCTCCCCGACGCGCTCGAAATGAGTCATCAAGGAGTTGCCGAGGTTGTTAAGAAGGGCAGGCTTGTCAGGGTGACCATGAGGTGTGAGGTCAACAGCAACCCTGTGCATCGAAATTGCATCTTCGAGGTCACTAAGATCCCCGAGGCGCTCGAAACGAGCTTCGAAGGAGTTGCCGAGGTTGTCACACCTGCCAGGCTTGTTCGGGTGACCATGAGGGGTGAGGGCAACAGCATCCCTCTGCGTCGCAATTGCGTCCCCCAGGTCACTCAGCTCCCCGAGGCGCTTGAAACGAGTGAGGAAGGAGTTGCCGAGGTTGTTGAGACGGGCAGGCTTATCCGGGTGACCATGAGGTGCGAGGTCAACAGCATCCCTGAGTGTCGAAATTGCGTCCTCGAGGTCACTCAGCTCCCCGAGGCGCTCGAAACGAGTCATCAAGGGGATGCCGAGGTTGTTAAGACCGCCAGGCTTGTCGGGGTGACCCTCAGGTGTGAGGTCGACAGCATCCCTGAACCTGGAAATTGCGTCCTCGAGGTCTCTCACTTCCCCGAGGTGATCGAATCGATAGGACAACGCCACACCGAGATTTGATAGTCTTCCGCTGTACCGATCATCACATACCGGGGTAGACCTGACCAATTCCTCCAAAAGTGTGATTGCCTTTTGCAGGTCGGCGCTATCACCGAACCGTTTGAAGCGGTGCAACAACCGGGCACTGAAACTCCACAGGTCCTCGTCCGTTAAGCGCGAAGCCGAATCCTGCTCCACAGAGGATTCGCCATCTGCCTGAATATGGTCCACCCTTCCGGGATGCAGTTGGAGCAAGAAAGTCGCAGCTCGCTCTTCATGACTCTCTGCAGAGCTGAGCTCCGTCGCCTCATGCAGCAATGCGTCAGCTCGCGCTCCTTCCATTCCGTCCAGCTTCGCCAGGTTTGACTGAGTAGCTGCACGACAAGGGTGGTCTGGCGGACAAATACTGAGTGCCCGCTCCACCTCTTCGACAGAATGCTCCTGAGCCCAATTTTCCCGGTGTTTTCGATAACGCGAGAGAGCGCTGTGGCCTTGGTTTGTTGCGTCTTCTAGCTCGCCTCGGGATTCTGTAGTTGACTATGGACGTAAACTGATTAATGAGGATCGTGTTAACACCAGTCGCCTACTTACGCAATGGGGGCCAAGGACCCTCGACGCTGATGAATCACTGATCTCGCACTTGTGGCGTTTGATAGTGACCAGAATGGATGAACACGGGGATACAGTATTCCCATCCTCTGAGAAGAAGGTAAACGCTGCCATGGTGTGAGTACCTAGACCGTGTGCGAAACCCCGTCCCACTCACGAGTGTCTCTCGCACTGTGGTCCAATAGTTGTTCGACGGTGACTGTTAACTTTCGCAGCTGCTCCCTGGCACCCAACACGGGCTGGAATTCGAAGGATGCACAGACCTCAAGACAAACGGTAGCTGACAGATCCGACGGTCTGCAGATTCTGTCAGGGCTAACCCCAGTTGGAGAAAGGGGATCTCACATTGGAATCGGCTCGTTCCATTCGACGACACCGTCGTTCATTGAGGAACATTTATGCTCGGTTCTCCATCCAAGGCTACTGTGATGCACTACGGTGTAAAAGCCGGCGGGCAGTCGTCTAAGGCCAAGGGCAACATCTGTTACTCGGATACCTACCTTGTCATTAGCGATCTTTCCAAACTGAGCAGAGGAATTTCATACTCGTAATAACCGGTTCTTCGTTCTCGTCCATGTGCATTGCAGAGCCTGAGGAAGAGGGCACATGCTGTGGCTTGTCCCTGGGTCCAGGGCTTTTCTCCTTCGCTTGCTCCTGCCCCGCACACTCGGGGTAGACGCCGGGAGTTTGTATGCTGTCCTGCCGGGTGGTCAGTCGGGCGCAAGCTAGCAAGTAGGCCTCGAAACCTACATTCAGTGCACAAGACGGCGGCGTCCTTGATTCAAGTCGCGGTGGATTATTTTTGGTGGTCTCGCAACCCTCAGCCAGGCTACCAGACGTCTCCTGTTCAGGTCGTGGTCGTTTCTCCCCGAGGCCCGATCTGCTGGTCATTGTGGCTTAAACCGGGAAAGTGAGCTGTCGAGGCATGCAGCAAGGGACATACCCGGAGCGCTTTTAAGTACCTACTTGCTTCCACAGGAAATGGAACGTTCACGTGTCTTGCTCCCAAGGGCAGTGCATGGGGCAGCCCTGAAGCCTGAGGCCTGAGGCCTCGACGTTTTCCTGTTCGAGTTGCAGCGCATGCATCTGAGTGCTGTGAAGCACGGTAGAACTTGGAACCAGTGAGTCGAGTCCTGACGAAACTTCAGTAGTACTCAGTAATATTGCCTTAGTCCGTGTACTAATCAAATATCGCTATGTTAAATTGTCCCGTTCATGGGTGATACATAGTGCGTGGGTCCGCACGTTGGACAGCTCGCTGCGAGGCATGCTCATCACTGTGCATTTGGTAGCTGTGTGATTGGTTAGCACTGCCGCGTTCAACGTCTCCGTGCTGGCACTCGACATAAATTATAACAATGTCTCTCTCCAAGCGCCACCCGCACCCGGACCACCCCAACGGCGACGGCGAGGCCCCGATAGACCCAGACCTGCGTCTCCGCACCGTCCGCACCGCCGCATCCACCCATTCGCACAGAACTCCGCGCAGAGAGGCGGTCTGCCCGCAGGAAACGCACCCTCTTCTTCAGACGAGACAAGCATCCAAAGACCGCCGACTCTGCCTTCTCGGGCAACCACCGGCCCGCAAATACCTGGTCAACGCAGAAACCTATACATCAACGCCCCGCTGTCCGCCGTCGAAGTCGATCAGTATGGCCAACCGCTCCGAGCTCGGTATCCCAGGAACAAAGTACGGACAAGCAGTCAGTCCTCCTCCCGCTCGCGTGCTCTCTCACCTCACCGCCTCTAGGATATACCCTACTCACATTCCTACCCAAGAACCTCTTTGAGCAATTCCACCGGTAAGGCCACCCATGCTCTAACGTCCACCAATTCATGTTCTTTGCAGAATAGCCAATATTTACTTTTTCGCCCTCGTCGTGTTCCAACGTGAGTGCCTCTCTATTGACGCACTCCCCTCCTGACGCCTCCCAGTCTTTCCCATCTTTGGCGCCGCCTCTGCCTCCACCGCTGCCCTTCCTCTCCTCTTCATTCTCATCGTCACCGCCATCAAAGACGGCGTCGGGGACTACCGTCGCGCAAAGCTCGACGAGGGAGTCAACACCCCCGCCGTCACCCGTCTCGGCCAGTGGCGCAACGTGAATCAGCCTCTGGATCCTTGTCCGTGGTACGAGCGACTCTTGCGCATCAATGCCCAGGAAAGGTCTCGAAAGGCGTCCAGAAGCTCCGCGAAAATGAGGCTGGCGAAGGGATGCGGATCGTGCTCAGCAAAGGCTCCGGCGGAGACAGGGCCACAATGAGCTCGATGGACCCCAACGAGAGCGCCCTTAGCTGTAGCAGGCCCACCGGTGCCAGTGGCAGACACCTCGAGGACATTGCCAGCATCGATTCCCGTGCGTATCCTCCCGGGTTGCTGCCTGCCACAGAGATTGGCTCTTGGGACAAAACATGTCGCTTTCGGCATACCAGCAGAGCATGCCTTCTCGGTCGTCGTTGGGGTCATTGACTGGAAACGGAGGACCAGTGGCACCAGGTGGGAGAGGACACTCTAGAAGAAGTTAGAAGTTAGCGACATTGTCCTCTCGAGGGAGAACGAAGAGGTCCCAGCAGACATGATCGTATTATCTACCTCGGATCCAGACGGGATCTGCTACCTGGAGACCAAAAATCTGGACGGGGATACCAACCTGAAACCCCGCAAAGTTCTCCGCGCCACTTCTTCCATTGCTTCGAAAGGATTATTGGTTTGGTCGCCTTCACTCACCCGGACACCAAGATATACCTGAACGGAGGTATAACGCCATCGAAACAACCCAAGATCGCCAAGGAAACCAACTTTAACATCATCATCAACATTATCATTTTGCTCACCATCCGCACGCTCTCGACAGTGATATATGGTGTCTTGGACGGTCAGTTGAATACGAACGTCAAGATCTATGAACCGGGCGTAGATCCGACGACCTCTGCCGTCCTCAACGCGCTCGTTACCTTTGTGTGAGTCTGGTCCCCCGTCGTGCCTGCACTCATCTGAGCCGGTCTCACAGCTCCTGCCTCATCGCATTCCAGAACATCGTCCCCGTGTCGCTCTTCATAGTGGATTTACTACATCCTAATGGCAAGACCTCGAGCCAGTGTATCAAAGCTTCATAACTTTACGTGGGCCAAAAGAAATGTGCAACCTCGCGATCGACCAAGTCATTCTACCATCATCGAGATTAAAATACATTTCATGACGTCGTATGCATACAATGCCGTAGCAATAGAAGGTATATGGACACCCATAAATTCAAAGACCTACATGAATGAACGGAAGCCAGGTGACGAAAGACGCTTCGGGGCTATCCCGAAGACGCCCAATTGCTCCATGCAGCGCTCGTGCAGCGTCACGATAATCCGGCCTTGTGCCGTTCTGAAAGAGTTGCCTATATACGTCCCTTGCCACAAGAGGCGCAAGCTTATCACTGATCGACCACATCGTACCAACGACTCCACCGTAACCCGCAAACAACATTCCCGCTGCGATGTGGATGGCCTCGTCGGAAAGATGCTCCTCACCCGTCGCCGTCTGACATGCGGATAGAAAGGCAAGTCCGCCACGGGGACGTGACAACGCAATAATATCAGATATCTTCAAACGGCGTCCATCGGCGAGACAAAGTCCACTCGCAATCGGACTTGCGGCATCTTGGATTCCGTGGCATGCAAAATGGACCCAGTCCGCCTCCTTCATGAGAGCAAGTACTTCCTCGACCGTGCCGACAGAGGATTCCAGGAGGGTGGTGCGTGCTGAAGGTGAGTTCCGGATCACCGCCCTGATGTGTTCCAACTCGGTGGCCACACCTGGAAGTCGAGATAGACCATCTGAGGGTGGCTGACGGACAGCAAGGAGGCGGAGATCGCCGCTAGGTGCAGTGCTGGGATTGGATGACGGCGCAAGAATGCTGAGACTAGGGACGTATGACGAGATGACGAAGTCGGACACTTTGTGCCCGGGTTGCGAATGTTGTGTGTCATAGAAACCAGCTGCATGGATAGGAAGAAACACGAAAGGGCCAGTCGGACACCAAAAAATTCGCGATAGGTCCCCGGGAGTCTGTTCGGAGACAGATGAACGGATCAGCTACGGATTCAAGTGACATGTCATCACGTACTGAGAAAGCCAAGGCATCCAGGACCGGTTTGACGACGCCGTTCCACAAGGTGGATAAGAGGGCCTCCCAGCTGACGGAGCCCCGTATTGCACTTTTTCCCTCCCTGTCGTCACATCGCATGACACGAGCATGACCAAGTAATCTCTCCAGCGTGTTCTGAAGAACCGCGGATCTCTGGACGGTGAAACTGGGGAGCGGGACATGAATTACGTGATCCACGGCAGCAAGAACAATCAACGCATCGCAGCGGCTTTCTGCGGCATTGAGCATGACGACCGGCCCGGAGTGCCCAGAAGCTTGGAGCTGGGAAAAGTCTTTGCGAAGGAGAAATTGTTCGAAACCAGGAAACCCTCGGATCTCCTGGAGCAGTTTATCTCGTTCGATCGCGAGCATACGGTGTCTGTCAGCCTGTTCCTGCAAGGAGTCGCGAGTCTGTTCTAAGGGTGCAGACAAGGATTTTTCGCGAGTGGCACTAGCATGCTCTAATGCGGAAGACAGTTCCCGAAGTCTATGGGCATGATCGGGATAAGCAGATGACAGCTCTTCGTAGGAGCTGCGAAGCTGAAAGAGCTCTCCCCAAACGATGGAGCGTCCTTGTTCGAGCCACTCCACAGCAGTTTCTAGGAGTCCCTTGTCCAAAGCAGCAGCAGCACCCTCCCACACCACACTGGCACCCTGCGTAAGTTGAGAGTAACGGTGTGTAAGAGACAGGCCAATCCATGCGAGTTCGGGAAGGTGGTTGATGGCAACAGAATATGCATGGAGGAGAGAGTGATGGCATATACGGCGAGCACATGATATCCAATTTTGTGATGCATTAAATCGGGCCTTAATGGGTCCGGTGGGGGCGGAAGCAGCATCCGAATAGAGGGAAATTGCTTGCTCGAGGTTACTGAGCTCCCCTAGGCACTCGAAACGAGCTCTGAAGGAGCTGCCGAGGTTGCTAAGATGGCTGGGCTTCTCAGGGTGGCCATGAGGGATGAGATCAACAGCATCCCTTTGCCTCGAAATTGCGCGCTCGAGGTCACTCAGCTCTCCAAGGCGCTTGAACCGAGCTGCGAAAGCGGTGCCGAGGTTGTTGAACCGGCGGGGCTTGTGAGGATGATCATGAGGGGTGAGGTCACCAGCACCGCTGTGACTCAAAATTGCGGCCTCGAGGTCACTCAAGTCCCCGACGCGCTCGAAACGAGCTTTCAAGGAGTTACCGAGGCTGCTAAGATAGCCCGGCTTCCCCGGGTAATCATCGGGGGTGATGTTAACAGCATCCCTTTGCGTCAAGATTGCGTCCTCGAGGTCACTCAGCTCCCCGAGGCGCTCGAAACGATCTCTGAAGAAGTTGCCGAGGTTGTTAAGATAGCCGGACCTGTGAGGGTGACCATGAGGGGAGAGATCAACCGCATGCCTGGTCGATGAAATTGCGCGCTCGAGGTCGCTCAGCTCCCCGAGGCGCTCGAAACGAGTGCCGAAGGATATGCCGAGGCTGTTCAGACGGTCGGGCTTCTTTGGGTGACCATCAGGGGTGAAGTCAACAGCATCCCTTTGGTACGAAATTGCGTCCTCGAGGTCGTTCAGCGCCCCCAGGCGCTCGAAGCGAGTGGCTAAGGAGTTGCCGAGGTTGCTAAGAAGGTCTAGCTTGTCTGGGTGACCATGAGGGGTGAGGTCAACAGCATCCCCGAGCATCGAAATTGCGTCCTCGAGGTCATTCTGCCCACCCAGGCGCTCGAAATGAGCTTTCAAAGAGATTCCGAGGTTGTTAAGACGGCGGGGCTTCTCAGGA
>JBBPRK010001190.1:0-14222 GCA_038093075.1 Boletus patriciae
CGCCCGAATCCGATCCGAATCCGACTTCATCTTTTATCTACCTTCCCTGTTTGGCTTATCGCCGTCCCCTTCGAACTCGTATCGCACCGCGTTCCTGCCTCACGAGCAGCGAACCACCTACAAAAAGACTTTGAAAATTCGACTGAAAACACAAGCGATGAGCATGCTAACAAAGATGCACGAAACCCCTTGCATACTCAACAGGGGCTGACAATAGTATATATTCGCGACGACTTGGAAGAGGTCAGGAAGGATCTGTCATGTTCGTGTGAGCACGCACCAAATGTACTAGCGAATCCAAACGACAAGTTTAACAAAAGTCCGAAATGGAAAGGCTTGTTGGGATCGTAACGAAGCCTCTTCGGAATTGGAAGGATTCCGAAGTCAGTTGCGGGCATGTCGATGTCTACTTTGCCAGCGAGTGGTACTGGGCTTAGCGCACCGACCTCAGTTTCGGTTGTCGAAGAAGCCATGGGATCACCTCTGGAATCGTTTGAAGCACGACTTAAATAGTGTTGGACGCATGGCGAACTGAATATAGGACTGCAGCCTGGTTCGACCGTAATGCGGCATTTCTCGGAAACCCTACCGGGAATCCTCGGATTTCCGCCTTTTTGCACAGGGCTATACGGCCAGATTGGTTCGATCACAATGCGGCATTCTTGTGATGCGTGCGTGACATGGCAATCGAGTGATAGAGACTTGAGAGTAGCACAGAACAGGTATTTGGTAATTGCCGAAGGCACCAAGGCACAGCTGCAAAAACCACGTGACCGCACTCCGTAGGGCTGAAAATTTAAAAGGTACAATTAGAAAAAATCTATAAACACTGGAAATATTACAAGAGCTGGAGGGCCCCTGGATATACGGGAATTGAGCTATGCAGGTTGGTTAGATAAGTTGTATGCGAGAAATGAAGGGGCCAGGCCTCCGAGGATTGAGCGTTTGTACGCGGGTCTTCCGGACGAAAAATAGGGCCATCGATACATCAAGTTTTCTTGTTTATTTCCGAGTTACCTGAGGACCCTGATGTCGATGACTTGGTCACATCGGCTTTTTCGCGCGGCCGGACGCCTGCCCGGTGGTTCTGTCGAACCAACCTCCGCCTTCATCCACAATCCTCCCAGCCGACCAATGGATCGTCAACGTGAATAGTGTGGGCCTCTCAGAAGGAGGATGTAGCGTTACCAAACAAACCACCCCATAACTAGAAACACGTTTGACTACCACCTGTGGTTGATGAACACCTTTCCTTAAAGACATGCCTGTCGCTTGTCCAAGGAATATTTTGATAGGGTGAGATCAGGAAACAAACGCCCGACAAGACAACGTTGTCAGAACGGCGCACAGCGAGCAGGGGAAACGAATTCAGTCTGGAGCGCGCCGTTCCCGGGATGCTGTAAAAGCAGTATCAGACCCCTGTGTGAATATATTCTCGGGAAGCGACAAGAAAGACGCAAATGCTCACCCATTGTCGAGAGCGAATCTGCTGTGTTTGCTGGGCTACGTCCAGACCAAAGCACGCAATGGTCACCGCAGCAACTGTGCCCTTGAGCTGCTGTCTGATGGGCTTGGAAGGCAATGAAGTAAAGCGCAGCCACCAGAGCTACGTGCCATGGAGCCTGACGATGGCAGGGCTCTTTAACGGCACGACCACACCTAAGATACCGAAGAGGCCAAAAAGGCAGATCGAGATCCTAGGTATGTCCGTCAATCATATACCACCTACTTTTAACAAAACCAAAACTCACGTAAGTATGATCGGATGAGAACTACACCTTGAATGCCGATCGACATTCAATAAATATATCGCCAGCTTACAAAATTGGCGACTGCGCCAGAAAGAACCCGGGCGATGACGATGCCTCACAGTAATCCCGGTCAATCCACGACGGCGCAACATGTCACCTATGGGAGAAACAGTCAGGAGTCCAATACCATACCCTGTTATCATGAATAAGAGTGAACTGAAAAGCTTAACAGCCTACCCTGTTAGGACACAGTCAAGTACCCTGACACATCGTCGTAGGTAACGGAGAAGGAATTTGATAATTGAACGGGGATCTGTCCATGAGCTAGGAAACCGGGCTATGAGAGTGATCAGCCCTATTCAATGTGGGTTGGCAATAGTAGAGAGTGGCGCAAACTGTCGCAATTGTCGCGTCATGAGTGCACGAGAGTAACGGAGGTTGGGCTCACCCAGAGTGTTACAAATGGGCCAAAGAACATGTTCCGAAACGTGCCAGAGTAGAACGGATTGTCTGGATCAAACCGGAGTCGTTCCGAGATGGATATAAACCCAAGGTCATATCGGTACACAGGATGTCGAATGCCTTTGCCTAGGGTTCACAAACGGGTACGGGTTTGACGGGTACCGGTACCGTGTGGAAGGTTGGCACCCGCCGTGACCCGCGCCAAGTCGCCAAAGGGGTTCCACGGGTGTGTGAATCTAAAATGGCCTTTTCGCGCTAGTTCGTGGGGGAATTTAGTATCGATGATATATAGCAAATGTTGCGCATTAGCCCTCACAAGACCATGTTACCAATCAGGCCACCGCATGAAAAAGGCCCTGACGCGGGGTCCGTTGCTAAAAAGTGCATGCATGCTTGTTTGGAAAAGAGTCTTTCTGGTTAGGCAAAGTTGTCTGGGCTTCGGCAGTGCAAAGGGTTACGGTCGTTCAAAGAGAACATTGCATGCTGATGTAGTGGTGACTGAGTATAGTACATAGTGTTACTGTACATAGAATGTCCGGGCACTGCCACAAGTGTAAATGACTGATGAAGGATTTAGAGAAAATAAAAGTACGATGGTAAGGTACATGCAAACATTTAAATCAGTGATGAGTCCATAGCGATGAATGAGGAGAGCAACTTTATTGTTGCGAGTGAATATTGATATCTAATCGGGAATAATAATTTCAGAACAATCACTAGAGTCTGCAAATGTGACAAAGATGAATCGCCAACAAGTCACCTTCACGTTTGAGGGTTCTCGCGTTCCACCCTGTCTGAGTCGGAACACACAGCGTCGACTATGGAAGAGGTTTGAGTCGCGGGAGTCGCGGTGCCGCTCTGCTTTTGCTCCGCCTGGTGGGTAAATCCACCCTCGTAGCCAAACCATGTGTACCGCTTGCAGTTCGGCCCCCGAAGGAAGAGAACAAGTAATTGCCACCCATAAAGCGCCATCGCAAGAGCGGAAGCAGCACGCCAGCCACGAGTTAAGAAGATCTGGGATCCCGCAGACGCGCCCATCGCATGCCCCGCAGAAAGCTATATCAAGCATCCGAGGGGATTAGCGAGAATTTACACACTTCCTGTGAAGATGACATGCATACCGAAAGCGTCAGGACAGCGTTCAAACGTGATCGGGCGTTCTCCGAGATCCTGATTAGGATATAGATTAGATAGGATCATTCGATGGTCCAATGAGACTTTCCCAAAGACTATGGTCTGCAGAGAAACCGTCTGGGATTGCCGGAACGCATTGAGTCCGACACAAAAGACGATTAAAGCAGCTATGTTGATCCCTGCAGCTGCGGTCTCCACGCCTTGCAAGACGAGAAGACAACAGGTCGCTACAAGCAACGACAACCAAGGGCCATGTCGATCGATGAACCGCCCGAATAGAGGCCCTGCAAGCACACCCACGACTCCAATGAGACCAAATAAGCCAATGTACAGCCTAGGAGTTCAGTTTCAGCTAGCTCAGCGCGACTGCGAGGGAACCTACGTCGAGTAATAGTAGGGTGGACCTCCCAAAAGGAAAGTAAGTGTCACCCAGAAGCTAGACCAGCATGCAACGGAGGCAACATTGATGAATACCGCCTGTATGAGTCGCGGTTCGCTGACGAGATACTTGACCGTCGTGTAAAATATTTTGAGGTAAGTAAGATCAGGATTTTTGCACGGATGATCTGGTATGAGCAGGTATGTTCCACACAAGACAATAACCTGGACCACGATGGATACGTAGTATACCACGCGCCATGGAAAGAAGTGCGCAACAACCCCAGCCATCACGCGAGCTAGTAATATTCCCAACATGATGCCGGACTGCAGAGCTGACACTGCGGCTCCACACTGTTCTGGAGAAGCCAAGTCTGCGGCAAAGGGTATGAGAATTTGAGGGGTAACGTTGAATATTCCGAGAAGGAATGCGAATGTCTGAAAGATGAGGAGGCTCTTCGATAGAGCCAAACCAACTGAGAGACATGTTGTGATGAACACGAGCATCAGAATTAACTGACGTCGCCGGAGAAGATCCCCTAGAGGGGATATAAAACACAGCCCGATACAATATCTGTTGTTCCCAAGACAGGTTCAGTTTGGGTCGGTTAATAGATAGTGACTAAACATGCCCAGCTTGGTACATCGTAGGAACCCTGAAAAGAAATCAGACGAGAACTATTTCGCATGAAATCGCTCACAGTGATACGTCCTCGTATGTTGCTTGGAAATCAATCGACATCTGGACTGTGGTCCGGAATGAGACAACGTGGGCCAGATGGCAAGGAAGATAGGAAAAACGTACTCAGGAGTGGTTGGCAGTAGTACAGATTTGCCACAGCTTCTGGAGGTCAGAAAGATTCCCAACGGTGGAGGAACACTGACTAAATGCGCATCCTGAGCCAAACACGAGCCTGGACCACGGCCCAAAATAAAACGGATGAACAGGGGAGTGCCTGAGTCGTTTTGGAACGACAAGGAACCCAAAATCCTTATGCGGCACGGGGAACTCTTCAAGAGTCGGCAAGGCCTGTTCCACATCCATCATGTAACCAGCGATGGAGATGGACAAGAGGGGGCGCAGGAACACGAGCAACCGCGGGGACAGTCAACAGGCTGAGGTATATAACCTTGTGGCACACAGGTAAGCGGAGATATGAATCATCGCCTTGACCTGCAGGCGTAATTTGATTCTTCGCGATGCGGAGACCTGGGAAATGCGTATTGATTACCACACTGCGTGACAGAACGAGGTTGAGACCTACTTACTGTCTGTCGAGGTTGAGAATGGCTCTCCCTCGAGCCTTTGCAGAAAGTTCACTACGAAAACTGCTCAAGGGTGTTCCCGTCTTGATCCGGGGAGCAGGTGTTTGAACAATAGAGGATGGCCCACTGAATCCCAGTATAGGATTCAGATGTGACGAGAATGAGAAGTAGACGAACTTGAGAGGACCTCGGCGGCGATCATTAAATAGAAGACTGTGACACTGCCTTCCAAGCTTTCAAAGGGTCTGAATGGGCCTAGGTATGATCGAGGACGAGGGCAACCCGGCATATCAGGAGCGAGGCACGAGTGAGATAGGTGACAACCTGCCTTGGACCTAGTAACTACTCACTCGTCATGACTCCAGCGTCCCACCCTCTCCCAACCCCTGAACCCGTGCCATCCGGAACGCAACGCGTTTTGCACGCAGTCGACTTTGACTCGAGTGCCTTAGTACATAAGGAACCGGAGCCCTGCAAATCACCGTGCTAAGGCAGTGTTAGTTAGTAGGTGGATACCCACCGTCGGCCAAGTGAGAAAATTTTCAATTCCGAAGGCGTAACATGTGGAGGTTCGCAAAGTCGCGATCGTTGTGCCTGCCAATGTCAAAATGTTGACAGTGACACGTTGTTCTCTGTTTACGCAAATCGCAGGAACACGCACCTTCCTGCAAGCACTCCTCGAGTCCGCGGTTTCACACATGGTTTTGCAGCGGCGTTGTCGGTAATTTCCAAGATTATAGGCTCGATGGAAACGGTATTGCGCCGATATCGCTGAAGGCAAGGCGGCCAAGGAACCATGAGCTATCTATCGCCTTTCCAAATCCGAGTCAGTGTACAGTCTCTCGAGCCTCTTCCGAGTCCGAGTGCCGGGCTGTAGAACTGACCGTGTCATACGCCAAGCATTTCGGGAATCGGGACCCGATGTGGGCTGCTACCACTGACCAGTGCAAATTCTTGGAATCCGGACCCTCCAGTTCAATATTCTATGCGAGTCGTACTATCGTTGAAATCGTTCTATCTCCTCGGACTCCTCCGCTTTTCGGCCCATCGCTCGAGGGTGTCCGCAGTAAGGGAAAAGGGTTCAACACGTTTTGGCGCCTCTATCATGGAAGTGGGATGAGCACCCTCTCTCTAACACTGGGTTTACATCATGATAGACATGACTCGATGGACAGATCCATTGCCTGGACTCCTGCGCCACATCCCAAAAAGCTTACCCGCGTGCCGAACAGAGTGGAAATAGCCTATATGTCACGACCTAGTCCAGGATCCAGGGTAACCTCAACCCATATTCATATTGGCGTTTGGGCCTTAGTCCTCCTATCCCCGCTTCTCGAACGCGTGGATCAGTGACCCCCCTGTCTATCTGCCGCGTGCCCCGTTGGCTTGGGCGCGTGCTCTTCCCTACCACCGTCGTAGGTCTCGTTCTGAGCTTCGAATCAGGGACGAGCTTATAATTAGTACATCGCCCCATTCCTCCCTTTGTGTGCGATCACATGGCGGGTTTGAAATGGCATGAACCAGCACATCTAGTAAGTTCCATAACGTCGCATCGCTCGATATTTTGCCTCTTTGTTGCATTACACTCTTTCTTCCATACGCCTCCCGCGCTTCCCGTGGTGATACCTAACCCCTCCCATAGCACTTCCAAGTTCCGAAGTTTTATTCGTGCAATGGCGGATATACAGCACTTCTAAAGATTCGATATTGCAATTATTATTGTATAGTATGATGCGGCCCAGCGCATTCGGGAACATATACACCCGCTGTAAATCACCCAGCCAACCAACATGCGCTAAGATGTGGACCGATTAGTACAAGATAATACAAAGGACACCCAATTTCTTCACACCGTATCCTCTTCCACCCTTGGTCTCCCTTCTTTTAGACCAGGATCGATCAGACGCGTTTTCCCGGCCAGCATGTGCTTCCAGGCACCAAGGTCTCGACACTCCCCTGTGTCATCTCCGTCCCATCACCCACGCTCGCCACGCACGAAGCGGCTTCGTTACGTTCCTGATACAATTTCTTATCACCGAGCGCAAACCCACCTTCGTAACCGAACCAAACGTGCCGTCCACAATTCGGTCCACGCATGAACAGGACGAGCAATTGCCACCCGTAGAGACCCAATGAGAGTCCGGCAGCGGCGCGCCAGCCGTAATGGAGGAAGACATGGGATCCGACGGAGGACCCGAGGACTTGACCTGCGAAGAGCTATCGCGAACAAACACATGAATGAATTGAATCGGGATGTCAGTAAGATAACACTAGCACTCGGGAGAGAAACGGACGCGACACACGTACCGAGACTGTAAGGATAGCATTCAAGCGCGAACGTGCCTCGTCAGAAATACTGTGCATCTCAGTTCGTCTTCATCTCCGAAGCAAAAGCCTTGCTTACCTCAACGCGATCGTCTGCAACGACACGGTCTGCGTCTGCCGAAACGCATCGATCCCAAAGCACACGATGACGACGACGACGATGTGGATACCACCGACGGCCATTTGGAGGCTCTGCAGGACCAATAGGCAAAAGGTCGCTATGAGCACGGAAAACCAAGCACCAAGCTGGTCGATAAAGCGGCTCGCCAGAGGCGCCGAAAAGATGCCCAAGATACCGATCAACCCAAATAGACCAATATACAACCTAGACATTGCCATAACGCATCAAGTCACGACGCACATTTCATCATTATCACGAGTGGATTTGCAGTGTAAGCATAGCAGAAAAAGGGAGGGAGAAGGGCACTCACGTCGAGAAATGATACGGCTCATCACCCAATAAAAACGTGAGCGTCACCCAAAAATTAGTCCAGCAGGCTATCGAGGCAAAGTTTATCAACGTTGCCTGCACAAGCCTCGGTTCGGTGACGGAATATGTGACCATGGTGTGTAAGATCTCCACATACGTGAGGCCGGGATTCTTCGGCGGGTGATCTGGTATGAGGGCATAGGCACCGCACAAGACCACTGCCTGCACGCCGATGGCCATGTAATACACCGTGTGCCAGGTGGTGAAGTAGCCAATAACGCCAGAGAGGACACGCGCGAGGAGGATTCCGAGCATGAGACCAGATTGGAGGATGGAGACGGCGCTGGCGCGCTGTTGTGGGGCGGCGAGGTCGACCGCCAAAGGGATGAGGATTTGAGGGGTAACGTTGAACACGCCGAGGAGGACAGCGAGTGCACAGAAGGGGACGAGGCTCCGTGACAGAGCCAAGCCCACCGAAAGGCAGATCGTGATGCAGACAAGGGCCATGATCAGCTGACGACGCCGAACCAGGTCACCGAGAGGAGAGATGAAGAATAACCCAATACAGTATCTGTTATATATCCCCATCAGTATTAGCTGTTCCATCAAAACATCGGAAACGCACCCTGCTTGATACATGGTAGGTATCCTGAAACGCCATCAGTAATGCTCAACTGAACGCAACCCGAACCTACCATGCTACTGTCGTATACGACTCTTGGAATGAATTGGCTATCTCAACTGGAAAGGTAATACTTTGAGCGACAAATGCACCCCAAGAGACAGACCTGTCTTACTCAAGAGAGGCTGGCAGTAATAAAGATTGGCCGCCACTTCCATAGTACGTTAACACAACGGGCGCATCATATCGATTATGGCATGCTCACCCAATGTACAACCAAAACTCAAGCCGATCCTGGTCCACCATCCAAGGTCCAGTTGCTGGCCAGGGTCGTAGCGTAGCCGTGCAGGTACAGCCAAGACCCCGAAATCCTTGTGAGGGCGTACAATTGGCCCATTGGCAAGATCCAACGTTGAGGTGGAGCTCGCTGCTGGTTGTTCTGGGTCCACCACGGTCAGCACCGACAGTGACCAACAACCTCGAGAGCCGCCCAAGCCATCAAGCATGATAGAGTATAGACCACGCTTGTTGGATCCAGGGTCCCGTCAATCAAAACAACCGGTCAGGAAAAAAAAGGGAAGGACGGTAGTTGGAAGGCAGAACTTGAAGGAACTTCGTGGACGGAAAGAGAACCACAGCATGCCGGTAAAAGGTGCAGGTATATGACTACCTCTCCTCAGGGCCGTTTTTACAGGCACCACAGAGAGTTTAACAAGTGACATGTCTGCATATTTTACCGTCGGAGGCCCTGCCAGTGTGCCACATGGTGCAATCCGGAGGAAAATCAACAGGTGCCACGGGTAACCGGGTGCGTCAAGCCCACCCGCATTTCTGATCGTGTCCTAGGGACCCCCTGAGTGTACTTGTGTCGCTGAACACCTAAGAATAACTGAGGCCTATTAGCCAGCCACCAGCAACTACGAGAAGTGCGGAATCCACGTACAACATGGTCATTGTCCAAAATGGTAGTATGAACGCCTCTCGGCACACTGCGCCGGAATCTCACGCTCGCTTCTGACACCATGGCAGGGCCACGGTAAAATTGAAAACACTCGTTGGGGTACTGCTCCATACTACTGTGTAATTGTAGCTGTCCTACCAGGGGCTGAGTCTTCGTATCAATCAGGAGGAACTTCGCTTGCAGGTTGTCAAGCCTTTGGAAAGTCGCTCCGAGCTTGTTCAGTTAGTCCAGCCTATCGGGCGATTGAACACTGGATCCAATGGCCCTGGACACATGTAATCCCTATGAAGTCACCGGTGGTTCCATTCGCCACAGGCTACATAAAACAGAGTTCTTGAATACGACTCGGCCAACACCCAGTGTGAAGAAGAAATGAAAACAACTATCGTATTAATTAAATCCAACATATCGGCAGGCTTCCGAGAAGCTTCTTGAGGTCTGTCGGTTCCGAAGCATCATGGAGATTGTCGGATCAATCAAGGAATGTGACGTCGCCTACTATCATGACAGATTGCGGTGCCGGAAGAATTCAGCCTGGCAAGCGAATATGCACGATTCGGAGGATCCATCATCCGAGTCGAGGACATACTACTCCCTCCGAGTCGGATCCAAAGTGCTTCTGTCTCCCCGAAATTCTGTAAAGGGCTTCTGCAGGCCGGGCCATATTTCGGGGCGAGGTGGGCATGTGAGTCAAGATGACACGGTGTTTCCCCCATTCCTTACTGACTTGGATCTGCTCATGTACTACATGGCGGTATGTAGTCGCCGATTCAAGTCCATCTCACGTCGACCCCGACCACCTTGATTACAACTTGAATACATACGTGCAAATGACGAGATGTAGTCACGAAACATACAAAGTCATACACTGCCACACCAGAACGTTTGTTCATACGAAACTGTTTAAAGACCAACATGGATGAACGGAAGCCACTCGACAAACGACGCCCCGTGTCCTCGAAGGCGCCCCACAGCGTCATGCAACGCTCGTGCGGCCTCCCGATAGTCCGGCACCGCGTCACTCCCGAAAAGCCGCTCGTACACGTCCTTTGCCACAAGAGGCGCAACCCGATCGCTGATCGACCACATCGTACCAACGACGCCTCCATACCCCGCAAACAACATTCCCGCAGCGACATGGACCGCTTCGTCCGAGAGACTCTTGTCGCCCGTCGCCGTCTGACATGCGGAAAGAAACGCGAGCCCACCGCGAGGGCGCGAGAGCGCCATCATGTTCGACAGCTTCAGCCGTCGTTGATCCGCGAGGCAGAGTCCGCTGTCGGTGGGGCTCTCGGAGTCTTGGACGCCGTGGCAAGCAAAGTGGACCCAGTCCGCATCCTTCATCAGGGCAAGTATGTCTTCCACTGTTCCAGTAGACGACTGCAGCAGGGTGATTTTCGATGACGAGCCACTGATTGCCGTCCTGATGTGCTCCAACTCGTCCTGCACGCCTGGAAGCTGTGACTGGCCATCAGATGACGGCTGGAGGACAACGAGATGACGTAGACCACCACCAGATGTGGCATGTGGTTCGGGTGATGACGTCAGGGTACTGAGAGTAAGGACGTATGACGACACGACAAAATCGGACAATTTATGCCCAGGTTCTGAAAACTGGTCGCCATAAAGGCCAGCCGCATGAATCGGAAGAAACGTAAAAGGTCCAGTGGGGCACCAAAAGATGCGTGATAGGTCTTGGGGAGTCTATTTGCCCAGTGAGTGAATCGGCTGTAAATCCTTACGTGCTCAGGCCAGCGCCACGTACCTCAAAATTCAAGGCATCCAGGACCGGCCTAGCAACGTCCTTCCACAAAGCGGATAATATAGACTCCCAGGTGACTTGCTCCTTACCCGCAACTCGCGCCGCTCTATTGTCGTCAAACATTTCACGAGCGCGAGCAAGCGAATTCTTCAGCGAGTTCTGGAGGCCCTCGACTTGCTTGAATGTAATATTGGGAAGCGGGACGTGGACCACGTTCTCCTTGTCAGCAAGCACGACCAATGCATCGCATCGGTGCTTTGCGGCATTGAGGATGACCACCGGTCCGGAATGTGCTGAAGCACGGAGCTGAGAAAACTCCTTGTGGAGGAGAAACCGCTCAAAACCAGGTAAACTGCGGATCGTCTGTAACAGATTACCTCGCTCGATCGCGAGCGCACGGTGTCTGTCAGCCTCTTGTTCCAGGGACCGCTCGGCATTTTGAGTCTGTTCCGAGAGCGGAGAAAAGGATTTGTCGCGAGTGGTCCCAGCGTGCTCTAATTGGGCCGACAGCTGCCGCAGTTGGCGAGCATGATCTGGATGTTCAGACTCCAACTCGTCAAAAGAGCTGCGAAGCTGAAACAACTCCCCCCATACGACCGAGCGCCCTTGTTCAAGCCACTCCACTGCAAGTTCAGGGCGTCCCAGGTCAAGAGCTGCCGCTGCCCCTTCCCGCACTACATCAGCATCTCGCAAGAGTTCACGATAACGGCGTTTCAGGGAAAAGCCTATCCATGCGAGCTGAGGAAGGAGACCGATGTTCATATAGTGAGGTTTATCAGGGTGACCTTCTGGGGTAAGGTCCACAGCGTCTCTAAGCTTCGAAATTGCATGTTCGAGGTCACCCTGTTCACCAAGGTGCTGAAAACGAGATCTGAGGGAGGTGGCGAGACTGCTCAGCCGAGAAGGTTTGTCAGGGTGACCATCGGGGGTGAGCTCTACAGCTTCCCTGTGTTTCGAAATTGCTTGCTCGAGATCACCCAACTTGCCCAGGCGCCAGAAACGAGTGGTGAAGGAGTTGGCAAGGTTGGCCAGACAGCCAGGTTTAGAGGGGTGCCCGTGAGGAGTAAGTTGCACCGCATCCGCATACCTCGAAATCGCTTGCTCGAGGTCACTCAGCTCGCCGAGGCGCTCGAAACGTGTGAGGAAAGAGTTGGCAACGTTGTTCAGAATAATGGGTTTGCTGGGGTGACCACCAGGAGTGAATTGTACTGCATCCGTGTGCCTCAAAATCGCTTGCTCCAGGTCGCTCAGCTCGCCGAGGCGCTCGTAACGGGTAAGAAAGGAGTTGGCGAGATTGTTCAGAATGACAGGTTTGTCACGATGTCCGTCAGGGATGAGCTCTGCAGCTTTCTTGTGATTCGAAATTCCTTGCTCGAGGTCAATCAACTGGCCGAGGCGCTCGAAACGAGTGATGAGGGCATTGGCGAGGTTGCTCATGCGGGAAGGTCTATCGGGGTGTCCATCGGGGACCAGCTGTACCACTTCCCTGTGGCTCGAGATCGCTCGCTCGAGGTCACTCAACTCTCCGAGACGATGGAATCGATATAATAAAGCCAGGCCAAGATCGTTTAATGTTGTAGCGTACTTGTGCTCTGCAGCCGTAGACCGTACATCTGCCTCCAAAAGTGTGATTGCCTGTTGCAATTCGGCTATATCACCGAACTGCTTGAAGCGGCGTAACGACCGGTCACTAGGGATCATTGTATGCTGGGGCTGGAATGCTGGGTTAGTTGGTAAACAGCAAGATACTATGGAAGCCTACAGGTGGGGTACATGTCTCCAGTCCGATTCGTCGCTTTATGGTGCTGAAACAGCTACCCATCGTTGGTCGGGGAGGGAACAGAAATGCTTGTAGGGATGCAGCGACTCGGGACCCTTTGAGCGTCTTTACTCGGCTCCACAGTAAAAAACGAAGCTGGCATCGGGCGGTTCGGGGGTTCGGGAAGAACTGATGTAAAGGTCGTGGGAATGGCAAAGCGGGCGTTACCCACCTGTCCGTGAACCTCCTTCCCCTTTCCCTCAGGTTATGCGTAAGTTTGGGATGTGCCTTGTACCGAGGATCGATGAATGCGAGTGTGCCCAGGACCAGGTCACCAGTGGTCGGCTCAGGACTTGCTGATGCCCAACGCTCGACGTTTGATCAGGAGGCGAGCTCCCCCGTCCACGCTGGCGAATATGAAGCATCGTTCAACGATGGGGATATCGTCGAGGTCGAAGTCATGCACGTTCGTTTGATTTCACCGCTTTTCACGAGAGTGGTAGAACAGCATGCTAATTCGTTTTTACGATCAGGTGGTTCATCAAGTCCGAATGAAGGTCTTTCCTTACGATGGATATCTGCACAGGAGATTGGCGTAAAGGGGGAGATTCCTCCCAGCTCATTGATTTCTCCCACCTCCGGCAGAACACGTGCGAGTAGTACAACCCCACCGGCCTTCGAAGGTGGCTCTAAACAACGACGACGATATGGGAGTGGGGGAAAATGACTTGTAGTGTTCGCCGTACCTGGTGCACCTGTTCTGTCTGTTTTAATGAGATGTGGTTTGAGCATTCGAAAAATTCGGGATTGGTTGCTTACTTCTCAGTCAGATTCGAAACGAGTACATACAACGAGTGACTACTCTGATTCCAAGGTCATTCACGCGGCATTGCTTGTCCGCCCCGCCTCCCGGAACGTCTCCAACGCCCTCCAAGCCGCCCCCGACGTAACGCTCTCCCTCGCCAACCTCACCCCATCCCTATAATCCCCCGCCACCCCAGCAACCACCAACAACGCCGCCGCATTCAACAACACAAACTCCAACACGGCCCTCAACTCCTCCGGCACCGCCTCCCCAGCCGTCAACAGCCTCGTCAACGCCGCCGCGTTCTCCGCCGCCCGCCCGCCCGACACCGCCGCGAGCGGGTGCGTGCCGAGCCCGAACTGCGCGGGGTGCAGGACGCTCTCGATGATGCGCCCGTCGGGCGTGAGCGACCACGCGTGCGTGTCCCCCGCACAGCTGATCTCGTCGAGGCCTTCGGCGCCGCAGACGACCAGCGCGCGTGCGACGCCGCCGTCGCGCAGCGACTGGGCAAAGGGGAGCCCGAGGTCGCGCTCGGCGACGCCGAGGAGCATGCCGCGGGGGCGCGCG
>JBBPRK010001191.1:0-14211 GCA_038093075.1 Boletus patriciae
TCCGTTTTTACAGTGTCTACTTATTTTACTTGGCAGCTTACTTTACTCGAATGATCATTTGGTTAAGCATACCTTAAGTGTTTTAAGTATGACTTAAGTGGGGTTCAAGTAGAGGGATCTACTTAAATTACTTATGTGTCATTCTGTGCTCAAGCTGGTTAAGTACAAAATAAGTGTCGTTAAGTGTACATAAGCAATGTGCTGATTTCCTGATGCCAGTGGGATTTCATGTGCTCCTGCTGACACCAGTGCGTGCTGCCTTGCGAGGGGGGATGTTGATAGTGAGCCTTCCTGGTGAGTTGGATGTGCTGGCGTGTGGTGTGTTTGCAGTCCTGCCAGTGCTGAGTGGGGCTGTGTGGATGACACCAGTCAGTTCACGGATGGCCCCATGGACGTGGACCATTGTCATGGTCTCCTAATCCAGTACGGACTGCGTCAATAAATAGATAGATTCAGCCTAAGCCACATACAGGATGCGATAAATAAGAGAAGAGGATGAGTCAAGGGAAGAATGGGAGGCGGTTGAACTAGATAAGAGCAAAAAGGTAATCACATGATGGGTTGAAGTGAGACAACAAAGGAGTGATTATAGAGGGTCTGAGTCACAGGGGGTCATGGTCACGACAATACCCCCCGTGTAAGGTTGATGTCCTCGTTGAAGGGGAATTCTGGGACATCAAAATAAAATCACAATCAAAAACAGAAATCTCGCCTCACTCCTGCAGATACTTTCGGAATTGCTTGTTAATACCATTCTCGTCCTCCAGGTGGGAGCGGGGTTCCCAACTGTTTTCCTCATGCGGCAATCCTTTCCATTTCACCAGATATTCTTTCCGGCCACGTCGCATACGCTTGTCCGGGATGGTTTCAACCTCCTGTTCGAGGTGGTCACCAACTATGATGGGGGAGGATCTGGTCATTGTTGCAAAGGGGAGGAGGGTGGGTGGTAAGGACGTAATAGAGTTGTGTGGAAAACAGGGTGAATACGCCACAAAGAGGGGAGTTGGAGTCTATAAGCACGTTGTCCAACCTTCTCGAGAACGGTGAAGGGTTCGAGCCAGTGGTCATTGAGTTTTTTAGATGGCCATGTCAACTGAATGTTCACCGCTTCGAGCCAGACAAGATTGCCTGGTTCATAGGCTGGTGCTTCCCCATGCTTTTGATCATAAAAACGTTTCATTGTGGCAGTGGCTTTGACAAGAGCTGAGTTGGCATTGTCAGTGACAGCCTTCATACGTGATGTGAACTCATCTGCGCTTTTGGTCTTCACCTGCCCTTGGGGTTTGAAGCCCTTCCAGGGGTGTCTACCATAGTTTAGGAAGAAGGGGGAATACCCTGTTGACGTATGGAGCTTGTCGTTGTAGCTGAATTTGGCAAGACTGAGCCACTCTGACCAGTCCGTTTGGTGGTAGTTGACGAATAAGCACAGGTATTGCTCGATCTCTTGGTTAATTCGCTCGGTTTGACCATTGGTCTGAGGATGGTAGGCAGTCAAGAGGTTTGGGCAAATGCCAAGGAGTTGATTGAGGTTGCACATGAAGTTGGAGGTGAACTGGGTCCCATGGTCGCTGATAACGCATTCTGGTAGGCCAAAGTCCTTCCAAACCCGATCGCAGAGCACTCACGCCAGACCCTCAGAGGAGATCTCGCCATTGGCAGGGACAACACAAATCATTTTCGAATGGCAGTCGACAATGACCATGATGGCATCATACCCGTGGCTAAGGGGGAGTTGAGTGATGAGGTCAACAGAGAGGATCTGCCAGTTGTGGTCTGGTACGAGGTTTGGGGACAGAGTTCCAACAGGTTTGGCAGCGAAGGATTTGGTGCGTTGACACTGTTCACATCCACGAACATATGAGGCGATGTGCGCATGGATGCCGGGCCACCAATAAGTTCGGAGGATGAGTTCCATGGTTTTAAATCAACCTGGGTGCCCAGCCGACCACGAGTCATGGTGGTGAAGGATGATTTCGTCTCGGAGAACCCTCTCCTTGGGGACGTAGATCCGATTCCTCCACAGTATCAATCTGTCCTGCTTTTCCCACCCATCTAGCTTCTTCCGCACACATTCACATACCCTTCCTTCAATCTGTTTCGAGTTTCGGATTCGGGTCACCAGCGCCTCTTCCTCGCCTTCTATCTGCACTGACATTGCGCGGAACCATTCTGCATTCAGGAGGGTCTGCTCGTCATTGTCTCCATCTCCCTTATCGTGATCCGGTCTGCGCGAGAGGGCATCAGGCTTGCCATGTAGCCTGCCAGGCCTATGGACTAGTTCGAAATCATACTCGGCAAGCTCTTGTGCCCAACGTGCCTGGTGTCGATTGAGCTTGTGTGCAGTGCGGAAGTACTGAAGGTTACGGTGGTCAGTCCAGATTTCGAACTTGTGTGTAGCCCCCATAAGGTAGTGTTGCCATTCATCGAGTGCACACATGATAGAGAGCATCTCCTGATCGTGAATGTCGTAATTGCGTTCCACATCGCTGAGGGAGTTAGACAGGAAGGCGATGGGGTGCCAAGAGGAGTCCTCTTGTTGTTGGGAGAGTACGGCGCCTGTTGCATACCCGGAGCTATCTTCTTCAACACAATATGGTGCCTCATCACTCAGTATAGCGAGTACGGGAGCAGTTGAAATAGCAGCCTTCAGTGCAATGAAGGCACTGTCCTCCTCTTTTGTCCAGCGCCATGAGACACGACCTGTGAGAGCATGGAGGGGGTGGGCAATGGAAGCGAATCCTCGAATGAAGCGGCGGTAAAAGTTGACAAATCCGAGGAATTGCTGGACGTCGTGTTTCGATTTGGGTTTTGGCCACTTTGTTACCACTTCAACCTTCTTCGCGTCCATCTTAACACATCCCTCCTGGATAATCATTCCGAGATACTCAATTTCGCTCCTCTCGAACTCACATTTTTCTGGTTTAAGGTAGAGCTGGTTGTCCTTTAGGATCTGTAAGACCTCATGTACAACTCGCCGATGTTCATGCAGGGTTTTCGTGAAAATCAAGATGTCATCCATATACACAATGATGACTCCACGAGAGATAAGGTCATGGAAGAGGGCATTCATCATTGTCTGGAAGGTTGCAGGCAAGTTAGTTAATCCAAAGAACATAGTGAGAGGTTTGAAGAGACCACGATTGGTTGTGAATGCTGCCTTCCACTCATCGCCCTCCCAGATGTGTATGTTATTGTAACCCCAATGCACATCAAGCTTCGTGAACACCCAAGCACTGCAGAGTTTGTGGACTACTTCTGAGATGAGTGGTAATGGATAGCGGTTTTTGATCATGATGTCATTAAGCTTGCAATAATCTTGGACAGGGTGGAGGGACCCATCCTTTTTCTTCACGAAGAAGAAGGGAGAGGCAATGGGTGACTTTGAGGGGCAGATGCGACCTGACCTTAGGTGTTCTTTGATAAACTTATTGAGCTCCATCTGTTCCGTTCGACTAAGAGGGTAGATTTTGCTATTGAACATCTCCACGCTGGGCTTTAGTTCGATCACATGGTCCCAACAATGGTGCTCGGGAAGGTGATCAAATGAGTCTTTCTCGAAGACAGTAGTAAACTCATCTGCATAGTGACCCGGCAATAGGTCCGTCAATGGGAGTCATGAACCATTTTTTAATGCTTCCTCGGCCTTCCGTTGTGAGCGTTGTTGCGACGTGCAATTGCAGGCGATGGACTCCACAGCTTCGCGGGAAGCTCTCTCATCAGCAGTTTTCTCACGCATGGTGGTTACCCAGAGGCAGTCTCCTTCCTCCAAGTGTTTGCGCATCACGGCAGCTATGGGGCATTGGCCATCTCCAATGTCAGGATCAAGGGGATGATATGAGCAGGTAGGGGGGCATCAATCGAAAGATATGGAGCCCAACCACCAGTCAATTGTGGGATTATGCTTCCAAAGCCATTCAAAACCAATGATGATGTCTGACTTCCCAGTTTTCGTGACAGCAAAGGGAAAGACCTCATCATGATCATCAATTTGGAGACGGAAATTGACAACATAACGAATTGGGCCACCTTCATTCGAAGAGCCATCTGCATTGTAGACAGGGATTGCACGAGGTAGGGATTCGAGGTTGAGAGCCTTTGCTTGTGTGAAGCCCTCATCAATGTAGCAACCCGTGGCACCACTGTCCAGGAGTGCACTGATGTCAAAGGATCGTTGATCATCCAGGGTATGGATGGTTGTCGGGATGGTAACAAACTGTTGCCCAACACGGCGGATCCAGTGTCATGGCGACTTCAAGTCCCGAAAGGTAGCACGAATCGCATCTGGTTCCAAACTTAGTAACTCCCACACGAGATCAATGGTTAGCTCAGATTGGCACTGCCGATTTGCCCATAGTTGAAGGGCACGAAGGGCAGCGGTGGGCAAGCAAGCTAGCTGTCCATAGACCCAGTCAAGAGAGCGCCGGGGAGGTTTAGTGGTCGGGAGGAACACTAGCGATGGGGGAATGGACATAGAGGGAGGGGTGGTGGGTTTGAGGGATGCATGCAATGGGGATATCAGAACATTCTCTGGATTGGTCGCAGTAGTGGTACATTGATCTGTAAGAGAATCACCCATCGAGGTTGCCAAGGACTCAGCATCCACGAGTCCTGGCTCTTTTAAAAACCCGCATTCTCATCCTTTTGAGTCGCAGTCGCTGCTTCCTCCTCCATACACTTCAGTTCATCAAACAGCGCTTTTCGTCCCTCCTGATCCGTCATCCCCCAAATAGCCCTCATGTTGATGCCGGTGGTGGTTGGACAGTCTTGTGCAATATGCCCAAAACTGTTACACTTGTAGCAACGGATGTTTCCAGTTCACGCACGGCTATGAAGGTGGTCGACATCCATAGGTTCTCCGCAACCACCATAAGTTCTACCTCCACCCTCAGCGCGAGTGGTGCCAGTGGTGTTACCGTCATTGACATTGTGAGTGACAGGTATGGGAGGTGGGACTGGAGCACGGGGGGAAATTGCTGGGGTGCAAGTAGGGATAAAGGGGATGCTACCTTGAGTCCTCGCAGGGTTAGCCCACCTATTACGATCATACTTCCTCATTTGCTCCTCCCACGAAGCGAGTGTTCAAGCGATATTCGGGTTGTCGCGAACATTGTTATAGACATCTTCATGGACTGCATCCGACAGAATGTCAAGGAGTGCTTCGTCATTGAACTCAGCAAATAGCTTCAGGTGGTTGAAGCGTGCAAAGAATTCATTGACACTCTCATTACGAAGCTGTCGGATAGCCTTCAAGTCAAGTTGGGCTTTCCTTTTCTTGTTTGGGTCCTCGAACATCCTTTTAAGCTCTGCTTCAAACGCAGCCCAATTAGCGAACACAACCCTATTTGCTTTGAGCTCAATAAATGTATTTGCGGCCCAGTCTCGCGCAAGCCCCTTCTTCATATATGACAGCACATAGAAAATTTTGGTTTGGTCGTTCGGGAATGCAGCTGCACGGGTGATAAAGTTGATCACGAGGGAAGCAAGGAAGTGGTCAAACTTTTCATATGACCTGTCGTACTCATTCAGCTCGGCAACAGTGAGTTTGGCACCTGGGACAGTGGGTGCAGGTGTGGGCGTTACTCACATGGCCGCGATTGCAGCTTGGACCTGGGTTTGTACGTGGGCAGACTGAGCGAGGGACTGAATGACAGCCTGGTTAAGGTCATCGTTGTTTTGAATGAGCTGGTGGAGGACTTGAAGAAGGGCGGTGTTGGGGTCAGGGTTAAGTGGTGGGCTCTGCCCGGTCATCGAGGATTCACTGGTGGAAGTCATTGGGGACTCATCCTAATGTCGTGGTCTCCTAATCCGGTATGGACTGCGTCAATAAATAGATAGATTCGGCCTAAGCTGCATACAGGATGCGATAAATAAGAGAAGAGGATGAGTCAAGGGAAGAACGGGAGGCGGTCGAACTAGATAAGAGCAAAAAGGTAATCACATGATGGGTCGAAGTAAGACAACAAAGGAGCGATTATAGAGGGTCCAAGTCACGGGGGGTCATGGTCACGACAACCATCCATGTTCTCAGGTCCGAAACATTTGTGTCAAACGAATCCATCATTGACCACATGTCTTCTACTGAAACCGGTTGGATGAGAGTGGCTTCACCCATCAAGAACTCATTGGCGTGTCGCTGAACAGGTGCAAGTGTGTCACTGTAATCGGTCTTGTAAGTGTGAAGTTCATCAAGCAGGTACCGGATAAGGGTGTTCCGCTGTGGGAAAGGAGTCCCAAGTCAGCCACTGGCACAAGGTGTCGTACTATGATGGTCCTTACATGCTCGTTTTCAGCCCAACCACCCCACCAGTGGACCATGGTGAGAGTCCAGCGCTCTCCAACTGGCGCGAACATGAAATGGTATCGGGCTCCGCCTCGTCAAAAGCAGTGGGTGGAGAACGAGCCGTGAATGCCAGCGCTGGTGGTTGCCTCGTTGATCCACTTCTGAACTGTGTCGTGGGAGAGTGGCTCGCGAGGCTGGACAACACCGTTTGCGCCCATCGATGGAAACAAGCAGTCGTCTGGGTCCAGTTCATGCCCATAATGGTAGACCTCCAGCCACCTCATCCAGATGGAGAGCCATTCGCAAAGGCACATGTTTTCCTGCCTTATATACATCAACGACTAAATGAATGATTTCACCAGTGCTTTCGGGGATCGCTCTGCGCTCGCTGTAGGAGAGAACGTGATGAGGGAGGCGCATGGTGTACAATGCCGCGGGGGAGGTGAACAGGCATGTGGGAAGATGGAATGTGGTGGTATAATTATCTTAGTACGGCGGGAAACAAGGAGCCCGACTCAAATACTAGTCATTTGATCAGAGCAGCTTGTCGCCAACCCCGTTTCCCGCATTGATCCCGAGTCAGAAGCCTGGCTGTCCAAGCCCCAATGAAAGATATCAATCTTCTGGTGAATATTGTGTTTCTCCATGCTCGTACCACCCACTCGACTCATCGGTCCGGAATTAACTGAATAAAGTGACGACGGGAACGTCACTAGTAAAAATAGCCCCTGAGAATGGACGGCTTTGCAGAATTTCCTCGGTTACAAAATAGTAGCGACACGACTACCCAGGGTCAAAGTAAAATTTACCGCGGCACGTATCACCTTTAGCCCTCGACCACATCCATCACCGCCAGATTTGACGTTTCAGCATGAAGTAGTTTCGATTCCTGAAGAGCGAAGCGGCCAGAGTCCTGCAGTGTGCCTGACGGCTCATCCTGATGATCAGTTTCCTTTCCAACTACAGTGTCTTCCTGCAACACGGATGCGCCTGATTGGAAAGATTCGGTGAGTGAACTAACGGTCGTCACCGCCATATCCAGCACGGCCTCGACACGTTTCCTCAGAGCTTCGTTCGAGCTGGTCACGACCTAGAAGCACGTCAGTATTACCATTAGCGTTGACAACTCGACATGCTGAAAGGCATACCAAGGAGACGAGATTGATGTGTGCGTCAGCATCGTCAACGCGGACGATCAATGCTGGGTCGCGGCTTGTATCGCCCCCTTGTTCGTTCTCTTGCTCGTCCTGCTCGGTTTCCTCAGGCATGTGCAGTTCCACCTCCCCAAAATGCGCCTCGAAAAACCAGGCGAGGCGTTGTATTCGGGTGTACGACGACTCCGAGTCAGAGTCGGCATGAGGGTGTTGATGCGAGCATGGTTGAGTCGTAACTATGTCGAAAGCGAATGGTCGTTAGCGATGAAAACGGGTGGTATGGTTTGACACGCACGCTTCACGGATGCCGGACTCTTGTCAATCCCCGTAATCAAGGCTAGCGTGGAATCAGCAATCATATCGCTGCTCGCACCCGAATCCCATTCCAGCGTTAATTCGTGTTCGTCCGTGTGCTTCACGTCAACCACACCCATAACCTAGAACTTATTTCAGTGGTGGCATCACCTAAGCTGCAAAGACCCACCCTCATCGTAGGGACCCCATTTTTGTCCAGGCCTTCTTCCACGCTACCATACATTCCCTCTAAATGCCACCGTACCAAATGCCAACCGACGCCAAGTACAACTTTCTGCCTCTGTGTCACGATTGTTGTCGATAGACCAGCAAAGTCTCGGAGGTCACGGGGGTCTAGAAGCGTATAGGAATAATCTTTTGATACAAGGAGGCCGGAGACAATATCTCCCTCCTGCGGCGCTTTCGACGCCAACGTACCGATAGCCTGTTTCAAATGCACCGTCGAGCGGGGTAGTCAATTGGCGGTCATGACTTACTTTTGCGACACGCTCGCCACGGAACGAGAGCTCGAGTGTCTCTAGATTTCGTGGAGTATGAATTTTGACATCTTCGTCACGATCCTTGTACCGAGCCGTCATGGCAGCACGCAGACGGCCCATTGCAGTCTGTTCTCCATGAACGAGGACCTGAAGGTTCCGAAGTGTTCACTAAACTGATGTCTTGGATATCTGGGATCACCACTCACAACGTGTTGCGCCTTGACCTGCTCAATAAACTCCGAATTTTGCGAATAATCAACATGGGCGCTGAAGGAGATGTAATCCACGGAAATTTTACGCGGGATTGAGTGTCCCTTGAGGGAGATAATATCTTCGGGTTCCGTCATAATATCCTAGACGGTTTTGAATCAATAATAAGCTGAGGTCCTTCAAACGTTGAGGTGGAAAACGACATGTGACATTTCGAGATACACAACGAGCGAGCAAGACAATGAAAGTTAGTTCCATTCCAACTGTCACTCACCCGAGCGAGTGTACCCTCGATGGAATATCCGGTAATAATAAGACCATTCCTCGGATCCGGAGCCCATAGTTCGAGTAGCTCACGACTAGGTCCTGTCTGCAGGAATCCCGGGCTAGCAAGCACGACACACGGAGGGCCTTCGGCTATTTTCCGTTCCCACCCTCGTGGTTGGGGAAGATTAGAGATATGTCTACGAAAGATATAGCACGGTGCGGTGGGATGCTAACGACAACGCTTACTTGAAAACAAACGGATTGTCTCGTTTCGCAAACCTCGATCGAATGTTTGCGTTCATCGTGTGTATATAGGTTTGGTAAACCGCCATACATTTTCTAGCAAGGCTTGACGCATAGTATATTGGGACATTGTGAAGGTCGGGGTGCTTTTTCCAGTATTCGTCCAGAATGAGAAGCAGTTCCTGTGCTCTGCCCAGAGCGAACGCTGGTAGCAGAACATGCCCTCCACGCCTGATGATAGAGTGTACCAGGGTCGTGAAACGTAGTTCCTTTTCCTCTCGTCCTTCCAAGCTTTGTACTCCATATGTACTCTCGACGATGAGCACGTCCGGCCGAATTGGAGGAATCTCCGCTTTCACCAGGTGACGATCCTCTTCGCGAGAGTAGTCGCCAGTGTAGAGAATTCTAAGACCTGCAATGTCGATCAAGTACATACAAGCTCCCAGCACGTGTCCTGCGTGATATGGTGTGAAGGAAACACCCGGACACGGTGTAATCAGTTGATGTGCAGAGACTGGGATGATGGAAGAGAGCGACATAGACAACTCTAACGGTGTGAATAAGGCATCGGATGACGAGGAGCTGGATTTATATATTTGAATGCGAGGTCCATGACAGGCATAGACGGACAACAAACCTCATACGGACAAAGTCTTGCATCATGAATTTGTGTACAGCCTTTGTTGGATGTGTCATGTACACTTTGCCTTTACCGTCCTTGAAATTGGTCTGCGAAAAAGTCAACCGGAGTAAGACATGAATGATACATCCAACCCGACCTTCTCCATAATGTAGGTCAGTGCAGCGGCATGGTCAAGATGAAAGCTGTATGTGTCACGAATAAGTGTTCGACCTAGACGACAATTCATAACGTACTGCGTGATCAAAATGGCATCCACAGTGCTCCAGTCAAGCTCGTCGACGAATGGGAGAGATGCCATTCCGCTGTATGCTGGGTGAACCCCAGCATCGCAAACTATAGTTTTTCCTCTGTATTGGAGCACACAACAAGAACGTCCGACTTCTTGACCAGCACCAAGCAAAGTAACACTCAGAGTCGGAGTGTCTGCCATTGTGCTGAATCTCGTTGGGTCGCGACTACTTCAATTTGTGCGGTGTGTTCTGGGAACTTGGGGCCGTGTCAGATGGTTGGCAAGACAAGCAAAGTGTTAAAGGCAGCTATCGAGTCGAACCCCACACACGCCGAACGCGTTCAAGTTCCCATTCGCTATTCCATCTTGCTGACGTAAGCGACTCATCATTCGACAATCCACCATTGCAAAGCCTATGGGAAACAAAACCAACCACAAGTCTAACTCTGCCAAAGCTCGGTCCAGTACCAGCAAGAAAGTCATTGATGTCAAGCAGTCTGCGAAGAAAAAGCACCAGAAATGGTCCAGAGATCGATCAGAGCGCGTTCGGGATGCTCTGAACCGTGATGCGAACCTCTTGTACAACGTACGTGATTCAGGGGAGCTTGAATAGTGACACATGACACGATCAATCATATTTCAGGCCTTGGAGAACCCATCTACGGTGCCGCCATTCATTCCCCAGACAGATTCCGTCATCTCGCTGGCAAAGAGTATGCAGGGTCTAGGGAGATAGCAACATGGGTCGCCAATGGTCGGCTCTGTAGCCCCACGACTTTGCGCGTGTAAGGGAGAGGCTGAGCCATTGACTGACGGTCTGGTTCATGTTCTCCCTCTGTATCACCGTCACGTCCAAAGCTGGAGTGACCATCCTACGGAAGACAGGAGCAGGGAAGGAACGACTGTCCTTTGCTGAGGTACTAGGAAGGTGATCGTAGCACAATACCCTTATCGAACCCGATAAAAACCAAAATCAATTCTCGCAAATCTATCCGCTTTAAGGTTTTCGAAGCTCTCGTACCAATGCGCGTCATCCCAGTCCATTCGCGCAAGGAATACCCTTTCCCGTACCTCTCCTCGCTTACTCTCAAGTTGCGAGTCCGATGCATGTCCACGTCCCCACCCGTGCATCCGGTCCCACGCGTCAAAGAAATTCCGCTGTAGATGTGCCGTCCGCGTACAGGTACGGAAAGTATGACGTGCTGTGCCAAGGTGGGATGCGGAGCGGGCTCGTCTTGATGTCATTTCTATGGTTCCGACCATCCTATGACGCGGCGCGATCTGCAGCACCCGTCCGCGCCATCTGGTGAGGTACGCGGGGTAGCTTCACCGACAATGACAACGAGGTTGAACTAACAATGAATCAGGAGGTCGATCGCGCGACCAAGCATAGCGTTTTCACTCGTGCAAGGAAATCCGTTGGCGCATTTGGGCGTCGAACCCGGGAAATAGGTTGTAGGGCGGATGGACCGTTTGCAAACACCCACGACCGTGGAAAGCGTGCCGTGTGCCATGTCAAACGCTCCGCGTGCAGTGTGCTTACGGTCGAGTCGCATTTCAAGTTGTCTCCTGGGCCATCCGTACTCTCAAGTCTGACACACTGCCCGTCAAAACAGCTCCGCAGTTGGCTGAAACACAGCCACCTACTGGTTATTCGTGAACCAAGCAAACTTACTTCTGGCTCTGAACCTTTGTTGACCGATTACAGGTACATCATATCGCCCGTGGATTACTCGATGTCTACAACAAGAATATTCTTTCGGTTCGTGAGCGCGACAGAACATATCTTCCCTCTCATCCCATCAAAAATGATACTCTCTTCAAGCCCCGTATCACCGAGGTGACTCCATTCGAC
The DNA here is from genome assembly GCA_038093075.1 of Boletus patriciae. Classification (NCBI taxonomy): domain Eukaryota; kingdom Fungi; phylum Basidiomycota; class Agaricomycetes; order Boletales; family Boletaceae; genus Boletus; species Boletus patriciae. The sequence goes on from JBBPRK010001191.1 coordinate 11,676, forward strand.
AGGCGATAACTTGCCACAATCGATGACCCATTCGTCTTGCCTAGTGTCAATCGTGAACTTCATGATATGATGCAAGTTATTTTCGCAGTGCGCCCCCCACGAGTCAAACCGCCATCCACAGAAACCTCTCACGTGCCCCTCCTCGGATACGTCAACGTATAGAAATCGGAGTTTATGTAGCCTTGTTGGGACCTCCTTCCACAACCTATGGTGCCGCATTTCGACGGTCATTGGTGAGACATCGTCAGCACGAGGTTCGGGGAGCGTCAGATCGATGCGTGTGACACGAAAATCACGAGTGCGATTATTGGAGTAATCTAGGAGCCTCAGGTGTGTTGCCCCAGTGATGGGGTCCATGAGAGGCTTCAAGACCTCGACATTCACCGCAAGGAAATCTTCCATGACGCCTTCGTGGGTAAGGCAAAGGACACGCTTGCCATTCTCCACTGAAGACCCATCGGGAGGAAGTGTGAATACTTGTATGATGGTCGGCTGCTCAAGCCCTATTGGGCCGTCAAAATAGCTGAGAGAGACGATATACGTATTTGTGAAGGAGATCCGAGTGACAATCGGGTAGTCGCCATAAAGAATGCACCGGATCGTTTCGTACTGTGTCCCCAATTCGGAACCATCATGATGTCACTTAATCTGCGTCACTCGTATGAACCACCACGTACCAGTGCAATATTGAACTCGGGAAGCTCATAGAATACACGTGTTCGCGTATCAAACACCAACCCGTGGCCGGCCGGGATAAAGAGGAGTGGTGACTTTCCAGCACAAAGTCCCTGGGCGCCAGGGCGCACGTAGGTGCCTGCAAGACCGTCCATGACAGCCAAGTCAACCAGCTCGCCAGATTCGCCATTCAACCGAAACTGCAACAGCTTCCTGTAGGAGGATTCGTCAAAAAAACATCCAAGCAAAAGCTCCAGAGGACAAAGACAAGTGTAGACATACCACTCTACCAACGACCCCCAGGAAATTGACCAGGGCTGCGATATGAGCAAATACACGACGCACTGTCCCTCCAGAGATGTCATCGAACACACGTCCACTCTTCCAGTTTATCTTGTTCCCACAAAGCGTGCTGTGCACCCGTCTCGGTATCATGTAGTACGAATCGTCCGGGATCCTGTTCGTGAGCGACGAGCCATCGTCCGTGGATGAGTTTATGGGGGGGGCTCGGTTGTATATCCATTCAGTTTGATCCTGGCACACGATACGTCTCGCATAGGCCGTGTCGTCCATGACTGCGCGAGCCGTGCCGATTTGACAAGGTTTCGCTCAAGTGATGCATTGGATTGAGTAGGAAATGGTCCAGGTGGACGAGGGTAATGCGCGTCTGCATACAATGTTTTCCAAAGCAAGGGATCGTAGGTGAGGGCGCGGAACCACTTTGAAACCTGCCAGAGGTGGTCGTAAGTATACCAAATCGGAACTCGCAGTGTGAAGCAGACTCTCCGTTCTCCACCGGACGATATCTGGAGGGTCCGTGTGATAGAAAATCTGGCCGATAAGTTCTGCTGGAAAGATGCACTGGGAAATCATGTTCATCGACCAACGAGTAGTGCCACAAGTAAACACAGCCGCCGGTTGGCGCCGGTGTTTACTTAAATTGCCCCAGTGCCCGTCGGGCGAGAAATCGACCATCAGCATCCTCCGACTGCCAACGCACCCTTCGATGCGGAAGTACTCTGACGTCGCCAACCTGAAGGAATTCAAACGACCCGTAAGCAGGTCATCGACATGCAGCAGGGAGTCTGGGAACATCAAGTCGATCACGCAAACAGTTCACCTTGTTTGATTGTAGTACTAATACGCATACTTAGCTCGAGAAATTTAAGGTGGCTGTGCGCCGCCTTCGCTTACGTAATCGTCCCAATGCGGCAACCCCCCTGGATTCTGCAGAGGGCGAGGAGGGCGTGTAGAATACTCAGTATGTCACTATATTATTAGTAGGAATGTAACTGTACCTGTAGAATACTTAGTATGTCACTGAAGTAGAACTAAAGGTAAGTGAACTGTGATGTAGCTATGATTATGTAATCAAGTACTACCAAATACGGAATCATAAATTCCAACAGGGCAAGCACCCCAGCGCGGCGACATGGCGATGAGGCTGGCTCGGAGAAGGTTGTCAGTACCTCTATAGATGTCACCACAGTACTGTACATGCGAGAAAACAGGGTTTCTACTAAGGTAATGCAGTGTAAAGTGCAGAAAAGTGGTGTAAAGTGGTGTAAAGTGCCTATTTTGCGGAGGGCATCTGTTATGGCTCAATACGCCTAACATCGTTTCAACGGACTTAGTCGTTTTTCTTCTTTCCCCTTATCTTATCAGATTAACTTATGACAGCCACGCTGTCCCTATGCTTCTCTTTTCTTTCACATCATGCCGCATGCACTCCTCATTCCTTTCATCTCCGTGCAGTGCATGGCTATGTCTTCTTTTCTTCTTCTTCCATTCTGCCACCGCCGTGCGGTTGCCTCATGCATTACTTCCTTTCCATTTCATGGCCGTGCTTGATGCACGCTTC
>JBBPRK010001192.1:0-14205 GCA_038093075.1 Boletus patriciae
AGAAAACACAGACAACAACATGAACGTACCTGCAGGCTCTATCGTGTATATCCATAGCACTTTTATGCTGCTCTGGTGCACGTCGAGTGTCGCACTGGAGTTGAACGGATCGGTGCCTTTCCGAGGGGTCCGGCCGCGTATTCAAATATCGATGGCCGAGACCCGCCGCTCAGATGATTACATAACATTGACTCGAACACAGGGGCCGACGATTTCGAGAGACCACCGTCTAGTCCTAGCGGGGGCCGACAATTCGGGGACGTTCACCTGCTCGCCAGTCGTCTACAACATTTCTCATTTGTCCGCCGACTTCGTTCTATAGAAGGAACCGTTCCTCTTTGGTTCACAGCCCTCAAGGGGGTGGGAGCGCGCCGTGGCAGGGGGGAGCAACCACAATCGGAGATAGCACGGATATAAAGACAAAGATTCTAACGTTTGGGCGTCATTACCTCATGCCACCCGAGCCGTCCATCCAACTTACAAGAACGGATTCTTTGCGAGTGCGGTTAAAATATCCAAGCACTGATTCGGAAGAGGCACTCCCAGTGCGCCCAAGTCACTGTGGCTTCGGGGAGCACTTGCGATGTGGTGAGTTGCTTTTATTTATACTTGACCATCGAACAAAGAGTGCCATCGTGGCGCCCTTTACAAAGTATTTATTCGCCTTCTGATTCCCCCCCGAATCGGCATGTGCTCACCCGCAGATAATCGGGGTTCAAATGTGCATGGTGCATCGCGTCATTCCGAATTCAGGTTGGAAGGTCTCTAAGCGTTCGGTGGGTGATAAGTACACCTACCTGGCATAGTAAGTCGAGATTCAAAGTACAAACCACGAAGACGCTATCAACCCTTACCAACCAGCGGAAACGACAGCCTGTGCGAGCAACTCCGAACGCATGGCCTCACGGATAAATCCGTTTGGAAGAACCTCGGGTCCGAGTCCTCATCGACCGGAAGCATAATCCCGAGCACCCGACATTTATTGAATTTGACCCGCCAACCAAAAGCAAGGTCAGAGTTCATGAAATCGGCTCGATTTGTCCAACGACGGAGATCGTGACGGACGACCATTGATAAGATTGATGCCCTCGTACAATGGTCCTCAACGGATTTCATTTCTCTTTGGACTTCCGTCGACATGTGCGTTCCACTTCTATATCCTCGAAGCTCTCGAGCGATTGTTGACGTTTACAGCCCTTTGTCCATCACGATGTGTAAGTAGTGGCACAAAAACCGCCCGGTCAATCCCGGAATTGCTTCTACCTGACTGGCACCCCGGGAACTTGGCAGCAAGTTGATCGGCTATCAAAGCGCGGGCTAGTGGTAGTATGTACACGAGTAGTAACAAATCGTGTGGCCCAATAGTCTTGGACTGGGCACAGACACGGGCATCTATACAGGGTCCACTGTACCACGTCAACTCGCAATAAGGGAGATCGGGGCGGAAGGGTAATGACTCCATTTCAAGGACGGCGCACGATACTTGTGAAACGGTTCCCGTTCGATTCATTCTGCTGTGGCCCAATCCGATGCATTCTATCATGCGATCGGGTATCGCGGGCATCGGAGACCAAGCCTGAGGAGTGTGTATCGTGCTACTGGGTTGATCGATAATGGTGCGTGATTCAAATTGATAGCCTGTACCCGAGGCCCAAGAACCGGGGTTCTCAACCGAAAATACAGCATGGGTCGCACACCAACACACCAGGGAGTCATGTCCACGTCGATCCGAAATCGGAGTCTCTTTGAACAAGATTCGTCGATGCGGCTCAGATCTGAGCTTTACGCTCGTCCTCGAATCGAGCAGGTTGTGATCGCGCCTGCTACTAATCGGGAGGAGTTCGTGGCGCTTACTCACGGTTGACGTGAAACACGTCCCATGAACGGCAGGGATGTAAGTGTGATCTGGCACTTATATGATAGGTAGGAACATGTGCCATGTGAACTTCGCGCCACCCACGCGGGGACCTGGCCCAGCGGTTCACACACATACCGAAAGCTCCCATCGGATCGGTTAGTCAGGCGTTCGGATTCCTGAAAGTAAAATTCTTCCGTTCTAGAATCAAGAAGCAGTCCAAGGCTGTAAGCGCCGCAGGGAAGCTCTTTTCCAATCATTGGTTTGATGCGGCTCGTATACATGCAAAGCCTGCAACCGATCGCATAGGACGCTTCGGTCCAGCGCTATCGCACTCAGAGCGATCCCCATGGCCGAGAACCCCAGGCCAAGCGGACAAGCGTGTTGTGGAGTACACCACTGGCATGTGGTCACGATACTAGGCCTGCCGTGCATGACTCTTCCCCACTGTCAACCGCAATATAACCCTCACATTGACTGGTATCACTTACAGTGTATGTTCCGCAAATGTTAGAACGGGATGGCAAGCTCACCGTTTCTGTCTACCTTCAGCACGATGAGGGACATCCATGTCCAGCCAATGTTCGCAGGACCTACTAAACCGTCCGTTGTTTAGCATCGCACTCGCAGGTGGCCCCCGGCCCGCATGGATTGTTTAAGGTAATTTGCGCCTTTCCTCCTGGTGGATGTCTCCTCATCCCTGCCACCAGTCATCACAAGGGCGCGTATTCGAGGCTCGTCCCAGCAGCTGTACGTACCATGCGCAATTGCTTTCAAAGGTTGGAGTCGGACGAGTGATGAGAGAAGCAAGTCATATTCGAACCAACCCCATGTCAAGTTAGCCTTGCCTCGGGACTCCGGATACCATTGACAGTCAAAATCACACTTCCTGCTCGGATCTGCCATGTAAAGAGGAGGAAAAAAGGAGTGTGTTAGACATTGTTAAAGGAGTGTGTTAGACATCGTTATTGTACTAGTAGGCTATGTGTTCTAAACGGCAGTGCTGTCCCATATGTGTACCATAAAGAAACAAATCGTTGCTTGATGATGCTTGGCTAGAATCATACCCGACTCATATGTACGCATCCCAAACATCTATGTGTGTGGTTAACTGCACGATGTTCGGGTGCTCTTGACTAGCCAGTGTTTCTTGATTCACAATTACCCTGCCGATCTGACACGTAGATTAAATCAAAGATTGCTAAAGGTGTCTGATTATCGATCATTTGACTCACACATATCCAAAGTATGCACACAAACCAACTGCAGGAGATGGTCAGACGAAGCGCATCCTCTGGTCAGATGCTACGCACTAGTAGGTGATGTTGCCGCCAATGCTCGGTCGTAAGATCTCAAGGGAGCAAAGCGTCAAGAATAACATCCAACCTAGTGGTTGTCAGCTGAGAATGGCACAGTGGCCTCAAAGCTTACAAAAAATAGCCAACGCAGTCAGTGAATTATCGCGGATCACCACTCGTGCGACGTCATGCTGGGTCCATTTGACGGGTAGACCAAGAAACCTCCAAAAGGTCATGAAGAATATCAGAACGCTTGTCGTCATGGTCGCCACCCTGCCCTCGATCATGAGTGTACTGTAGTCCCCAGTGGGACTAAACTTACCCAAAATAGGCAGTTCCCGGGTTGCTTTTTGAAATCAGACAAGTCGCCGTGTGTTTGTTAGAGGGAACGACGAGAGATGCGCTGACCGCCATGGAGGCAACCTGGCCAGCGGCCAGTGAGACTAGTGTCATCAAGATGTACCGGTTACCTCGGAAGAGGGCATAAACTGCACCCAGGTGAGCTCAGGATCGACAATCCTCAAAAGCACTCACTGCGATGCATCAGTGCCCCTTCGACAGTCGCAAGAAGTATCTGTACCACGATTGCTTGGTAGGAAAACCAAAGCCGGCACCCAGCCGGTGTGGTCCCGACTCCGACATACATCCGAATAGTAAAATAGACATTGAAGCTGGGGCATACCGGGGCGTCAAAAAACAGGAGAATGATTCAATAAGCCCGCGCCCACATTTGACTCGCCAATCCTAAGTATCTGGAAATCATATATATTCTTGAATACCAGGAAAATCGGAGCCTGCTAGAAGAATGCCACCTCATTGACGAAGGGGGGCAAACTTTGTAAAGGACCACTTACGGCCATACGACCTTGCATTCATCACGTATAAACCATATGAAATCGATGGTCATCACCGCCAGTGAGAGTGCTGTGCAGTAGTAATCATTAGAGTGCGCTGAATCGTGGTGTGAGCTTACAAGCAGAGATAGCAACCTTGAGAGCTGCGGTTTCGGCATCGTCTGCCAGTGCCGTCCTGTCCACAGATTCGGGCATTGGGCCGCGCGACTGGACTGCGGTTGGATTAAGGCAGGGGGATAGCTGGTGATCTGCTGAACAACGTCGTTGAACTTGAAGGACAACTTCACCTTCGACAGACTGCCATCAGGGACTCCTTCTCTTGTGACCAAGGGCCAACAAAACCTTGCAGGGGTTTTCGTCACCCATCGCCTCACTCGCTTGTCGCTCCCCGATACCGAGTTGCCAAATCTGCGCGACATGTTTGTAATCAGTTATGTGTACTTTGGATACCACAAGCTATCTGATTGGAGGACGGCTGGTGGGGTCACAGAGCGAACCCTAATTAGTGCTTCTTGTATCATGACTCAGCTACCAGTAGACTAGAGGGTGGCAGTACCGTACTAGGGTCGCCTCAAGTCAAATTTTGGCTACCCGTCGGAACCTCCCATGCTTGACTCATCTCGAGTTCAGCGAATGTGCCGGGCCAGCACACACGTGTGTTTCCTATGCCCTGGGGTCATAAACGATCACTTGCAGCGTTTCAAAGTGGGTGACTTCCCGCCAGAATTTAAGGAAATACATACAGAAGAATACAGGTCGTTGTAAATTCGAGCTCGGTTGACTCATCGGACTCGGATGCGTTCACAGAAATAATATTTTCTGTGAATCTGTGGCAGGGCCCTCCAGGCGTACGTGGACCCGAGATTGGACACGCGAGAGCAACTTGAATGGACGGCTTCTCACTGACGGTCAGAACCCCTCTCAGCTTCCCACGGCCAGCTTTTTGGAATCTCCGCGCGTTCTTGGGCTCCGGGTCCAGACTTCAGGAATAACCGTTCACACAGAAGTTAAATCTTAAACTGATACTACGGTCGGTCGCGTTGCTTGGGGAGTCAGATCTCAGAAGTGACCCCATAAGACATATAGGCGACTGTGCGGATCGGAAGGGTGCGTAAAAGATTGACCACGTACGATGCTCAATTTTGTGGTCCAGCAGCTTTTCGGTTTGCCAAAGATAGCCATCTCGACGCTGGTGGAATTGCAGTTCAGCTTGCGCAGTGTTCTCCTACATAACCATCAGGTCTGGCGCATGTCTGCAGTACGAAACACAGGAAGAGGTAGTGTGCAGAAGACCATCAAGTATAAGTAGTCGAGTCCTCCCCTAATGCATCGTCGCCTTGCATGGGATTCGGCGTGCCTCCCATGGCCGATGTCGAGCCCTGCTTTGTCATTACGTGCTCCTTCTCCCCCGCACGGAATCTCTTCCTGCGACTCCCGCTGACGTGTTTACAGTGGAACGAGTTTCAAACCAGGTCTTGAATATGAGAGGCACCTCAAATGACCAGGGTGTCATTCGGCGCAGTAATATGCGGGTGGCGGTTACACCTTATAGCCGTCCGAACTTGACCAAGATGGAAATCCCGGAGCCGTAAGCTCACCGTGACAAGTCGGATCCAATGCACAACAGCGTATACAGTAGTCGCGGCACTCCTCGCCGAGATCCGTCCATTGGTGAGCAGTAGTTCCGGCACTCGACACCTCCATTGACTTTTGGTGCATTCGGAAGTGTCCCAGACAAAAGTAAATGCCGTTGCAAAGGATCACTGAGGCATCGCAGCTTCCTGGAGTAACTGAGCTGCGTAGCACCTTGCTGATCGGCCTCAAGTATTTAACATCAGAGGTAAATTCAGAACATCATGAAGACCGTTGAGCATGTCGCCCTGGATTAATTGAGAGGTACGACGAATATGTCCATGTCCTGCTCCGTTTGCAACCTACTAGTACTTGATGTTCCGCCGTCCTTAATCACCGTGGTAGTAACAGTATGCGATTTCAAATATCGTCGAATTTTTTCGGACCGCTCTATCGTTCTGCAAACGGGCCGAACAGACCCGTGTGAACATGCCAGGTAAGAACTGTATAGTTTATGCCACCGAACCTCGGGTAACGACTTTGACACGAGGGATGATTTGTCGCGTCAGTCCGAGGGATGCAGTGTACTCGACGCTACTTTCAGGCGTACCCAGGTCCTCGATGCATCGCGTATCTCTGCTCATACTCGAACTTTTGCATGGGAAAGCGCTTGATCATCGCAGCGATGCCACCTTCCTGTTTTAGATGAACTGGTCCGCATGTGCACAAGCAATCCAAAGACAACTCGCGAAGATCGTCCTCCTCGCGGTTTGATATCCACCGACTCGGTGCTCAACTTGCGATACGAGCGGGCCGTGAACCTTATCGTAGAGCGAAATTATGAAGACGGAAACACCGAGGCTCTGATATGACTGGTATTTGTGGATACCCCGTTGCAACAAAAAATCGCGCACGTATCTTGCAAGCCCGAATGTATGTCCGGCCAATTATGAAAAAAGTACGGCATCTCTACAACTCTGAGACGCGATGATCACGACCCGAATCGGAGTCTCTCCCGCCATTTCTGGTTCGATGCCCAAATTGCGATTACCCCTCGACGACCTGATGTTGAACGTCCTTGACGGAAATTTAGATGCCTTGCCTACTCAGATACTATGACGGTAATCTGCACCTCCTATGGCCCCATCGACGTAAACTCCCCTGCTTGTTTCCGCTCGCTCCTCTACGATCGCCGCATGGACTCATCTCTAAGTGGTGTTTTGTCATTAGCAATGGGATGGCAGTGCATAATGTACTCCCACCTGCCTCTGTGGAGTGGCAGACTTCTCTCGGCAAAGCTTCTTCGGACGCCCCAGCGTCTGGTACATATCCTGATTGGCCATAACAGACCCCTGCAAGTTAAATTACACTGCAGGGTGCCCTCTATTCTCCACTGGCTTGGCCTCCAGAAACGTCCTTGTGTTCGATAGTGACTCGATGATGCACCCCCGTGGTCCCAAGGCTGTTATCTTTTGTACGTGTAGCACAGCGATTCCGTTAATGAATGGGAGCATTTGGAAGTATTGCGCCCGGTGAGGCGCCTTGAAGTCAACGTTACTGCTATGTGTCACAATACATATACATACTGATTGATCTACTCCTTATTCTCACCATGTCAGCCATCATACGGGAATAAAACATGTATTCTGAACCTAACGCCCGATGTCAGACATCTGATCTGGACGTGGCACACGGCGAGCCAGCGTCGGCGGAGACGGTTTTCCTCTCTCTTTCTTCGTCTCTCTGTTAGAGGGCTGATTGTAAATTGGGGGTGACAACGAGACACGTGAGAATACAACAATCGGCATACTTGCCGCAAGGCTAGACCTCGTAGAAGTGTTCTTTGCTCTTCGCGTCCATTCGTAGATCTGGGATCCGCTGTAACGACTCGTGGGATGTGCCATGTTTAGCAGATCGTTGGTCGCGGAGACCATGGTCGTGAGCGTGTCGTAATCCAGAGGTGCTCGAACAGGCAATACAGGCACTCACTAGTAATAGTCGCTCCACAGTGTGTCAAATTGTCCATGCTTCTCTGGGGAAATTTCAGCCCAATTTACGACGCAAAGCGGTAAATGACATCCAAATCAAGGGGTCTCGCAAAGTCTGGATGTAACGATGTTCTCCACCGCGAGTGGAGCATGGTGAGAGTGGATGAGAACTTTATGCGCGCAGCTGATTGCGACTATAATTTGGCCGATTCGGATTTCATATATTGGCCACTTCACAGGGTCCCGGAGTCTCTCAGGAACGATAGATAAATAATGGCCTTGGGATCAGAACTTCTTTTTCTAGAACGATCTTATCGTTACTTACAATCATATCGCAATCCCCTCATTGGCCAGCGCCTCGGAGGCGGCGGTGAAAGTTAATTTGATGAGCCTTGCGATTCCACTCTGTAAGAAGTTGTGGGGCGACTTCCCGTCGAACTCCTGTTCCGCCACGCGGCAGCCCAACCATACCGCCAGCGCGGCGTGCATAACGGCGTTCCACTCCTCTGGGTTCTCAATGGCGTCGGGTTGCCTGCAGGCATCCGTCCTCTCCTTGGTCGCTTGCCGTACCTATCAAGCCACCGTCTCAACCATTGACCACGCCACCCCTCGTGCTCCGGGCGACAAGGACCTACCAGCACTTCCCCCATGTGATTATACTTGCAGAATCGCCCAGAGTCGCCCCAGTTTTGTTCGTGACCATGCCGTCACTGGCCTCTGGAGACATATAATAATGGCTTGACAGCGAGCCGGATCGACATGTCACGTTGGATAGCAGTGTGCGGAGATAGGTGTTGATTGTGGGACGGAAAAGGATAGTGTTAGGAACACGAGGCGAAATGCTCGCCACAGCTGACATACCTGAGAGACAATTGCCGGGGAAGGTTATAACAGAGCTTCTTGGGGGTTTTCTTTTAGAACTGTCACCAACTCCATGGACTGTGAGTCGAAGCTTCGCACCCGTATGTGTTTGACCACATGTATGACGGGAAAGCTGTGCAGCTGCGAGGCTGTACATGTTTCGCGTGGATCTGACAAGTTCGAGTTGTCATGGCGTTCAAGTTTGCTAGCTGGCTCCCAACTGGCATGACCGTTGAAGGACCAGGGGCTTGGAGACAGGATACCGTATGGACGTAGCTTCGTACGCAATATGTTTACTGGCTGACCACACGGCAAGTGCCAGCGCTTCCTGATTCGGCTGGACTCGCGCGGTCATTTCGCGTCGAAGGCTGGGGCTGAGGAAGCCTCGAGGCTGTCATTGAGGTCCCATGACCACGAGTCTGCGAGTGAGAAACTGATGGTAAATTCCTAAATGATCGATTCCTGGTTGGAGCAGACACAGGAACCGACCAGGGTTATGGGTGTCTTGTTCAGCAGTTGGCGCCAGTGGAACTCGCCGGATCGGCTAATTTACAGGGCAATGTGGTTAGGCCAAGGAAGCGTGATGGAATCAGACAAGCGAGTGTGGGTGAGAAGATATGAAGGGGCAGTTGTGAACAAGAATAGGTATGTACGTTCTGTTACTTGCTTGTCAGACTCAGACAAGTTGCTACATACTACGGGCACGAGGAGGGCGAGGGCACGTGTAGGTTGTGCGAGGGGGAACGAGGCAGAAGGAGAGTTGTACCTGCTGCCGTGAACAACCGGATGCGGAACATCGGCACGGGATCAGCGGGGTTCGCGACGAGCGTTCTGGCGAGACCTGGACGAGCGTACGGGTGCGACATGGACGGCCGTCCTGGACCGTCATCAATGTATTTTATTATAGCAAATTCTGCGCACGTATTGCAAAAAACCCAAACGGAGCTGCTAGGAATAGTCGGGGTTTCATTCTGTCAAATTTTGCAACGTGCGCTCTGAATAAGAGTCACTTTAGGGATCTCATTTTCGTTGCCGGTGTCTCTTATACCTCCTCTTGCGTATCACAGCATCCCTCAGGCCCTCGATTGCTTCAACCTCTTGATCAGTTTCTCGCGTTCTGCGCTCCTTGTTCATGCCCTCCATTGTCAACCTCAAGTTCAAGGTAGTGCCATATGTCATTTTCTCACACCGTCGACCTGACTCATAGCACCCGCAGGGTAACAAATCCTTTGTCGCATTCTCCAATCTAAGCGACTGTGAGTCGCTCACAAAGACATGGAAAGTACGTTCCCGATCGCTTGCGCTCGATCGCCCCCTTTTCATCTCGTCTAGGTCTGCACCAAGGTGGCCAGCTACCTTGAGCAGGGCCAGCGTCTCGAGAACCTGAGTTGGCGGCTCTGGCATCTCCAGAACCTCATCGTCGACTCTGACAATGCAAAATCGAAGCGTGAGTTCAAAAAACTCTCCAAGATCATGGGCGACAAACTCGACAAGGAAAAGGGCCGGTCCGTCCATCCCCATTATATTATTAGCCGCCCTATACCCTGACCTTCCTTTCTTCCCTTCCTAGGAGTATCGAGGAGCTTGAGGCCCCCGACTTTAAGCGCAATGCGTCCACTGATCTCATTCGCCAGCGCGCCGTCGAAAGAGAGCGCAGCCGTGAGGCTAGCCAGAATGCGAAGCCCGGCACCATTAAACGCATGCAATTCACTTTCTCAGTGGACCAACCCACCCCTGCCACCCCGAACACCACCGTCCCCAAGCCCGACCTCAGACCTTCTGCGGAGTTCAAGGAAACCTCCACCCGGCGCGGCCGTCAGGCCACTCGTGCGCATGTCGCTGGCGACGAATCCATTCATACTGACACCGACGCTTCCGCTGGATCTCGGAAGCGCAAGTGCCCAGCTGATGACCAACCCTCCCTCCGTTTCCCCTCCCTGTTTTCTAACGATTTCGGTCCCTCCGCCCTCCTCTCCATGCAGCCTTCCATCTCTAGTGCTATGAATTATGGTGAAGATGTCACCAACACTTTCTCCCGTGGTTTTAGCATCCTTCGTCCTACCATCGAGCTTCCACTAGATGAGATCCTCAGCAACGTCGATCCTATGGATGACCATTGGTCTTCCTGTCTCATCGGGCAAACTGAGTCCATCCTTGCGACTGACTCGGACATCATGATGCCAGAGTCGTCCGGACCTGATTCGTCTTGCTCGGATTCTGTGTCTTCTCGCAACAACAACGAATCAAACACGACCACCCCTCCCCTTTCCCAATCCGCCGAGGAAACCCCTCCCAAAACTATCTCCCCAGCCAAGCTTGGCCCTAGCGCGGGAACTCGGGGCAATGCCCCCAGCAGTCGACCCAGCCTCACTGTAAAGACTCAGAATGCTCCCACCACGCGGTCGTCTGGCCCTGGTGCCACCGCCACTAGCGTCAACCCAGCAGTTCTTCGCTCAAATGGTAACTCCGCCCCGGGCGGGGTCAAGGCTGAGTGCTCGAATTGTGGTGCCACGCACACTCCTCTTTGGCGCCGTGGTCTCAATGACGAGCTGAATTGCAACGCATGCGGATTGTACTGCAAGCTGGTGCGTGTTTTTTCGACGACATGTGCGATAAGAAAACTCATGGTCTTTGAAGCACAAGCGCCCACGCCCAAAGAGTATGCGCCCCAGTCATGGCGAGAGCCGCACCCAACCGGCTCCTCGCCAGGAAGTGGTTGACGTCCTCGGTGGGTCTCCTCGGTACATGCGACACACCAATCAGCTCAGTGGAGTGGTCGGCACAGCTCAATGCTACAACTGCCACACCACCGCGACGCCGCTCTGGAGGAAGGACGACGAGGGTAAAACTGTTTGCAATGCGTAAGTTTTCATTTCCGTGGTTCCCTTTGCGCGATAACTCATGTGCGCGGGAACTCTAACATTAGATGTGGCTTATAGTGAGTGACGTGCACTTGTCGGATTTTCATTCCCTAAGCACGTCTATCACAGTTATAAATTGCATGGGGCAGCTAGACCGATTTCCATGAAATCGGACGTTATTCGCAAACGTTCGCGCCACGACTCTCGGCGCGCCGGGCCGGACTCTTCCGAAACACCATCTGTGAGCCCAGGCGCGAGTCGCCGGACTTCACCGGCTGTGGAACGTTCTCCGACCCTGGCACCTGACTCGACCACTCAACCCACGTATGGATTCAACGAAGAAACGACGGCTCAGAACACATCGTCCGAGCTCCTGGGTGCGCTTGGGCCCGACACGCAGAGTGCTGGCTATAATAATCAGTCGAACTTCTCGAACATCTTCAATCCCTTTCCCGGTCCGTATCATCCCGACTATCTGAGCCAGAATTTCCAGACCCCACCCGATGCACTTCCGTTTTCGAGTGTCGAGACTCTGGAGACAGAGGTCACCACGAGTAATGAACAGAGGACGACGAAGCGCCGTCGCATGAGCACGGACTCGGCGTCGGAGCCTCCGTCTTCAGCTGTGTCATTTTCCTCGTACGCGGACTCGTACTCGGGCCATTCCTCCACCGCGTCCCACTCCCGCCGCTCTTCGATGGATTTCCCGTTCTTCTCGTCATACAGTGTCTTCCGCGGCTCTGGTAACGCATTTTGGCATCCCCCGACGCTCGCCGCCGACCGGTCACCTCAACTAGTTCACCCTCCTATGCTTCCGGCCGAAGATTCGCCGATGGACTTCTTCCACCCTCCCATGCTCCCGCAGGACGAGGATAATTTCTTCGCTACCTACCTTCACCCTCCCATGCTACTTCCTGCGGAAGACTCGAGCCCTCCACATCAACACCAGCATCAGAACCAACAGGGTTACAATTCCGCCGCACAAGCCGAGTTTTATGACTCTGCTATGCAAACCTTTTAATGGACAAGACACATTACATCCTGGCGCTCTTTGCATCTCAGGTTTCTACTCGTGTTTTCATCCTCATTTATCTTCCGCTACCCAATACGTAGATCAACCAAAAAAGCCGTCTAAGCTGTATCATTACAGATCTCGTTGCATTCTTTTTCTCATCACGGCACCCTTCTTTTCATGCCCCTCGTGCCTCCATCCCAATCTCTTTCTTCTCTCACCTGCCATATATATTTTTGGTCGCATAGCTACCTCCCAAGAAGGGGCTGTTGTTCCCCGTACGACATGGTTGTATCTGTTGTGTTGCCTCGCGCGAAGGGCTTCGCGGTTCAAGCCCCCCAATGGTATCTGTTCCACGTACTTCGTATCCGTCATCATTGTTCATTCGTGTGTTTGAGTGGCATCTTTCTCCTTTATTGCTCGAAACAATCCATATTGCAAATGCCCGTCGTGTAGCAACTCCTTTTTTTCGTGTCGGTACTTTGCATGGACAATCTTTCATCTCTCCTCAAACCACGTCAATGCTGTTTCCACGGACTGCTCGGCTTTGCTGCTTGTCACCAGTGCGACGTTAGGCTTACTTTTTGTTTCGACGTGTTCATGTATGGTTATACGTCATCTATCCGCTTAATCAAACACCGATATGGGCCGTCCGTTGTGCTACGCTTGTCATGTTGTGAGTTGTCGATTGTCAATCCAGATGGGAACCTGTTATCCCCTTTTGCGTTTCCTGTCTCCACGCGTACGGGGTTTGTGGGGGATAGACGGCTGGGAGATGGATGCAGTCCACTGCGCGGTTAAAGTTCACATCGGCGACTTGGTGTCAATGTACATACCGATCAGCTCCGAGATCAAGCCTTTGCCGTTGACCTGATTCGACGACGGGGTCTTTTCTTGCTGACGTTGTCCATGACATGTCGGCCGAAAGATGCCTATGCCATGGACATACGGGAAGACTGTGAGAGATATCGAGTCATGCGATGCGTGGAGCCCATGCTGTATGACGTACTTGTTTCAAGTTCGCTACGCTATCAATGGAGATGCTGAACGCTTCGAGCGACTACTAGTAATAGTGGTATATCCCCACCGGTTCAATTCGAACGCCGACCGAGCAATCGATTTGGGTGAAATGAATATGTAGATACAGCAAACACGTACTTCCCTTGATCTCACCCTGAAGCAGGAGTGTCAATGGAAGGGTCGACTGCATCCCTGAGTCTGCCAACTTGGGTCGAGTACTTCGTATGATTAGAACGAATCTATCTTCTGATCTCGAAGTGTTAGGTCTGCCTGAGGGAGAACGTGTTTCAAGTTGTACGTTGAAGTCCAGCCGTATATACTGACGGCGGCGGCGAAACTTGAATCAAATGGATGGAGACGCCCAACCAATTGCCGTCATCAGTCAATGCCCTCGGGCGGTGCATGTAGGGTGACTACACCGTGGATTGATTTCCTAGTACTATAGTGTCGTGCCGGAACGACCCGGACACCTAATTCTTCCCATTCGTTCCCAGCGAGATTCTATATAAATGCGGAGACGACTGTGCTTGGATTGGGGAGATGGAATGCGAACTTGCTTTCTCGTTTCTTCAGCTCAAGCGCTCACCATCCCAGCGCAAGCGCCCATTTACTAGATGTCACGTGTCTCATGCTACCTCGAGTGTGTCTCTTAACTCGGGAGTGCCGTCTGCGATGGCAGATACCTTGCTTGGTAGTCGGTCGTTGTGTTGTAAACAGGTTATGCAAAATACACACGAAGGGGACAGATGACAGGTATGAAAGACAGCGATAATGGAGAGCACACGCAAGGCAGGCAGACAACCGTCAAACACCAGTCTTTCCAAAAACGTTCAAGAGCAAACACACATCGAATGAACCGGCGGTCTTGATGTCTCAATTGAGAT
>JBBPRK010001193.1:0-14204 GCA_038093075.1 Boletus patriciae
CATGCTGCGGCTAACTGTACCGGACTCGAGATTTGTATTCCCACGCGCCATACAGTGTGGTCCCGCAGCCTGACGCTCTCGAGAGTGATGAGTCACACAGTTGATTTCAAACCTTTGAGCTCGAAGCCATATCTTTGGGAATCCACTGACACTCAGTGAATTCCTCGAGCTGAAGGAAGGAGGAGACACCCGAGATTTGGCAGCAGCTGACATTTTTGATAGGCCATGAGGGGACAAGGCAATTGTTGCTGAGGTGGTTCGAGAGATGTGGCAGAAAAGAACAATGACGTGATCGAGGTTGACTCTGACAATGAAGACAAGCCCCGCACCGAGATGATCAATCTTTGCGAGAAACTCGTGGAGGCATGTTTAGAGCCATGGAGTGCCTCTTTGGACCTTCTGCTCAACTTGTTGACACATTTTCTTCATTTTCGTGTTTGCCTTTGTCGAGAAGAGCTCCTGACAGACTACTTTGGATGGATTTCTCACCCAATCCCACGACCCATACATAGCTACATCTTGTGACTGTCACATATGTGACAGATATGGTACTGTATATCTCTTATAATGTATATATTTCTTCATCTCCCGACTGTATGCAGTATGAGATAGTGTACTGTATACCCTAAAAATCACCATCTTCCACCTCCTGCTGGCCCAGATACTTCTTCAGCAAACATCCAATCCGCTCATCGCAAGGCTACCCGCTCCTCCAGCGAACTACTCTTTCGCTCTGTTGGAATTGCCCTCTCTTCCTCGTCTATCGCTGCAGGATGTTGCGGAAGCAAGGTGGGATGTCTTGACGAGGTTCTCAGCTTTTACTTTGCATAACAGTGGGATCATGATCGTCGTCCTTTGGAAGCATATTCCGATTTCTGTGTCGCCAGTTCAATTCTCGTTGCCTCATGGGCATCAATCACCCTCCAGCTCGCCACCCTGATCCTGTCGAGTACGTTTTACATTCGTGGACCGTCGAGCGTTCGCGGTGGTGGATGACTTTGAAGGGATGAAATGATGAGGTCCTCGGCGAGGTCGACTAAAGACATGGCGGGCAGGATGCAAGCGAGCACGATAACAATGCTGAAAGCTGGGAAAAAGCTTGACAGCCACGAAATAGATGAATGCTGCCCTGAGTGGGCTAGGGAAAGGGGAAGGGATCGAATGTCAACACAAAAGTTGGTGGCGGACGTGGCCGTGGGGGAAGGTCCAGTTATTTTGCAGAGGGACCGTGATTTCGATCGTGCGCAGGTTCCCGAGAGACCTCCTCCTCGAAGGGATTCGCCACCGCATCGCGGTGGGCCATACTAGAGCTTCACGGTATGATTGATATTTGAGGAAATAAGCTTTGACTGTCGAGGAGCATCGATTGGGAATGGTGCTGTAGTACGCCATGTATTGGATTTGTTCAATGGTTGCGGGACGTGACGACGTCGAATGGTGACTCGGTAACAAACACTTGAAGCCCGCGAAACCCATTTACTTGGCGTATATCCACCGAGGTCACGTCGAAATAATAATACTAGATGTTTTGCTCGAATACAACACGTTCCATGATATACGTCGACAAAGATGAAGAATCACATCAGAGATAAAGCATGAGAAGGAAAAAGAAGAAGAAGAAAAGAGAGAGGATAGGAACGTGAAAGTGGAAACGACGCGTCCAAACCAACACGCAGAACAAGACAAGGAAAAAAAAAAGATGATAACAACAAAAAGAAACGCACACCGACGACCCCTACCCTTGATACTTTTTGATCAAATCTCTCAGCCGCGCCTGTCCAAACGCCAAATCGCCCAACGCCCGTCCTTGTCCACCGCCACCAACCGCACCCGCACCCGCGCCTGTCTTGACCCCACCACCGTTCTTGGAGACACTCCGTAAATCCGACATGGTCTCCGAAATCATGGGCGGCAATGACCGCCCTTGTCCCAGTCCTTGTCCGGGACCGTGCGCCTTGACCCGCGCCAACGACGCCGTCGAGGACAACATGGGTACCGCGTGCGAGGAGGATAAGACGGCCGGTACGGTCGTCGCCTTGGTCGCCTTGGACACCTCGCGCGTTCCGAGCCCCATGCCCATCCGTGTCTCCCCTCCAACCCCGATGCGATTCAGACCGACAGGGCTAGCGCCAGCGCCAGCAGGGCCGATACCGAGACCAGTGGGTGGAGAGCGCGTCGAAATCGGACTGCGCTTGTGCACGTTCAGCGCGGGTTTTCGCACAGCCGGCGGCGAGGTCGGCACCTTGGGTTTCTTCGGCACAGCAGCAGGCACGGGCGTCGTGTCCCCCGCCTTGGCATTGGCCTTGGTGGCCCAGAGAGACGCGACCTGGGTCACCTTGCCACCCCTACCACCCCTCGCAGACCGTACGTCGTATTTCACCTCGGGATCCGCAGGCTTGGAAGGGAATCGGGGGAGACGTCCTGGAAAGAGACGGGTCGGTTGGGTGGGTGGTGGCGGTAATGGTCGCGTTCGGGGTGGCGCGTCCGACAGCTGTGACCGCTTCACCTCTGCGCTGGGTGACCGAGACATGGGCGATCGATGCGCCGTCGTCGGTCGCTCGGGTGAGGATGTGGGTGTCTGACGGAAATCATTGACAGAGGATGGACGTGGAGAGGGCCTGAACGGCGACACTTCGCCACCAGAGCCATTCGTAGCCACTACCGCGCTCAACGACGAAATAGTGACGAATCCAGACGAACGCGGGTTCGGCGAGGCCGACACGTCCTTGTCTGTCGCGATATCCCCTCCGCGGGCACGCACTTCTGTTTCGTGGTCCGTCATCTCTGCTGGTGCAGGACCAAACGACGCGCTCTCAGTAATGGGCACGAAATGCGACGTGGTGGGCGATATAAAAGTTGCCGGATCGTCCATAACGGGTGGTGCGGAAATGTCAATCTCTCCTAACCAAGCTGCGACACGTCCTTTGGCCACTTGCCGCAGTTTACGCCCTTCGTCATCTTTCACCTTTTTACGCTCCCGTCGGCGGCCTGCCCTTTCGAGGTCTTCCTCGCTGTGCTTGCTCTTGCCGAGTTTCCGCGAACTCTTGCCTTTCTGCGTACGCGCATCCCTATCATCCTCGCTTGGACTATGTCTACCTCCTCCCATGTGCTGTGTACGTTCATCCGAATCCCGGTCTTGCTCCTGTTCCCGCTCTGGATTTGCCTTCAAAAAGTCCTCGCGATCTGCGAGGGTCAGGCTGGAGATGGCACTGTCGTTGACAGTGTCAGGTTGAGGTCCACTGGGCGGGATGGTAATCGGCTGGACGACGCTACGAACGTTAGGTCGTTCTTCCGCGTCGAACCTGCGCGTGCCAACCTCGGCCAAAAGTCGTCGCTCCAGCGCATCCAGCCCGCTCTCCGGCGATACGTCCTTCCCCAAGTTTGCTCCCAAACCCGACAGTTCCGTCGGCGCCTTTAGGAATTTGATGGGCGTGATGGCCGCAACAGGTGGCGTCGGCGGTGCACGACGTAAATGGTTCGTCGAGGATGGGAAACTGGAACGGTCAGACATCGTTCCTTCAGTCGTAAAGAGCGCGTCGACACGCGGATGCTGCGCGAAAAGATGCCCATCTTTGCTGGTAGGGACAGGAGGCGCAGGAAGGGTCTTGTCCACGCTCGAATCGAATTGCCGATCGAGCTTGGGACCCTGGGATCCTTGAAGGTCTACGCCCGCATCGCCTTTTGGGAGATCTAAACTCTGTTTCCAAACTTCGTCTGCCAAGCGTTCAAGCTCAGTGACATTGTTACTCTTCGGGACTGACCCCAAAAACGAAGGCTTTGGTGAGGGCACGGGGCGAGGGGAATGCACAACCCCCTGTGAATCGTGAGGATTCGGCAGTGAGGGTATTTGAATCGGGGGTGGGCGAGCGCGCCCCGGCGTAAGCGGCTGATCTTGGGCAAGTGACTGTGGAGAAGGATTTGGTGAAACAGGAGGGTGCGCAGCTAAATGAATGTTCTGTGAAGTCGGAGAAGTAGCAGCCCCCTGTATATGATCGGGACTCGTGTAGCCATCAATTATTTCTATCGGCAATCCAGGATGAATGTGGGTTGTATGAGGCACGCGCGTGGGCGGCGGTGGCAGCAATCTTGGTGAAGGCGTATATGAAGTTGACAATCCAGGCGAAAAGTAAGGTGTCTGCAAAGGAGGGCGCACAGAAATGGAACGTTGTATTGGTGGCGCATAAGAATATGGAGCGTCTTGCCAGTTATGGGTCTCTTGCTCAAGGTGCTGATTCGGCAAATAACTGGAAACTGGTCGCACAGAGGGGGACGACCATGTAGGATCGTATTCTTGCATCTGATTTCCGGTATGGGGGGGCATCACTTTGGTTCCAGGAGGGGGTGAAAGCAATCCTGGTAAGGCGGATGCCGGATACGAATAGGGGGAGAATGCGAGATGCGGCGGGGATGCTGGGATTTCAGCGACGGCCAGAGAATGATAAATGGTTAGAGGCAAGACTACGACGGTATCCTCACTAGTGATTGTTGGTAAGACGTAAATGATAAGTCGTGGATAGCGCACCTTCCAGAAGGCATATCAATTCTCAATCTGAGGGTGCAACGTACCTCAAAGAAGCCCTCTGTGGCCTTTCCACCATCGTCAAGCCGTAGTCCTCCCTTAACGCCGCGCGAATGGCGAGGTATATCAATGACAAGACGGGCTATTCCCTCTACTCCCGGAGGAACAGAGTATTCCGGTCCACGGAATTCAACTTGGGTAGCGACGTCAGAAATATTAGGTGGCGATTTCCCAGCCAAGAATGACGTAGAGAGGTGAAGGTCTCGAGTTAATGTGACTGTGACACCGGAAGTCTGGGCGGAGATTTTAGAAAAACAAGATAACCAGGGCACGAAAAGAACACACCCAACGTTGTGTGTGATTCTTTAATTGTAGATCTATGCATACGGATTCTCCACCCACGACCACACCATTTGTTAGGGTTGCCTGAGCCCAAATCTTGCCTCCTTCCGTGATCACCACAGCCTGTGGTGATAGCGCTGCACTTGTCGGATCCCACCCTTCAACAACTTTCACTTCTCGTTTATCGGTGACGAGACGTTTGTCTCCTCTCCATGCAACGCTCACGCTTGCTCGTATCTCGTACCTTATACTGGCGGGACCGAAATCAATCGAGGACGGAGACGATGCAGGGACAGGAAAGCGGAAAAAGAACGTAGTCTGACCACGTCGGGCGGCATAATGATGTGCAGGAAGAGGCGATTCGCCAGCCCCGGAAATATAATCGGAGTACACAGCGTTGGAAGGGGGAAGACCTGGGCCTTGAAATATTCTGCGGGAATGGATAAAGGCAGAAGTGGCGGAGTGTTCACCAGAGTTGACCTCTCCAACGATGATCAGTATCGCGGTGCAAGCATGGTTGGACAGATCTACCTTGAATAGCATATAGTTCGACCATCATTACGCCTATACCGAGTAAGGAGTCGAGGTCGGCACGGCTCTCTACGTCCATCTTTCCAGAGATGTGTGCACCAGAAACGTATACAGGATCAGACAGAGTCAGAGTGACCTTGACCTTTGCGTGGTGAGGGGACGCATTCATTGGTTCGGGGAAGGATTGAGAGGCCATGGAGCGGAATAGTAGATGGATAAGTTTTGAGGAAGTCGCTCGAGATATTTATATGGTCACGAATATATGTCGATAGATGACAGTACAGCTGCAGAGTAGGACGAGCTGGAAAGTCGACGCAGGGGCCATTGGAGGCCTTGAGATAGAGAATGCATTGCTCAGACGACGGTGCCCATTATGAGCGGTCGCTGTCAGAGACGTCAAAGAGCTGTCGACCCACCAATCAACCGATTGTTTGTCTGTGTTTGCGCGCAGCCACCTCTCTGAAATCAACAACCACTGGCAGAAAGCGCGGAGATACCGCATCACGAAGCGTGTACGAGCCCATATACAGGGGGGAGGTTTACTGCTGTGGATGTTAGTTGAGTGTGTCACGGGACAACCTCAGGCTACGACCCTTTAAACATTTTGTTGCAAGCTCGTCGAGCATCCGTAGGCTCTTCGGAGGGGGCATATCAGAGGGAGCTCGTCGCGGGCGCGTCCTGCTCAATGTCTCGTACACCGTGCGGAAACGACATCACTCGGGGCACAACGGGCATCTCAAGCGCGCGTCGATTCAAAAGGTGACTCGAAATTACAGCAGTACGAGTTGCAGTACGCCTCTTGGAGATTTCTATAGCTGTATGTATAGCTCACTGGTGGCGTCGCAGGGGTGTTTGACGTCGCTTGATGGAGTTCAAGGTGACAGCCGCCACGACCTCAGTCCCAATCTTCAGCATAAATAGCCATGAGTTGTTCGTCCGTCTGCAAAGCCGACTAGGTATCTACTCAACCCGGCTTTCGGCAGGACTAGAAGTAGGCTTAACACGACCTCTCACCCCAACACCACTGAAGAGAATCCCTCATTCACTGCTTCACGGATCCGTCCAGACGCGGTCCGTGTGCGGACCAGCGTCATGCCTATTCTCACGCCCCTTGAGCTAGTAGTAGCAAGTCCGTCACGCTGACGACCGCCCCTCGCGAAACTTCAATGACCCGCACGCGCACTCGCAAAACGTGCTACGCGCTACGGAATTGAAGTTCGGCGATATCGATATCAATCATGATGAGCAGTATCCCAACTTCCTCCCCGTTCTTGCATTCAGTACTGCCGTCCTGCTTATTCCCGAATCGTAGGCCTTTTTCAAGCTTATTTGGCTCCGTACCTACGGGTCCCCTTAAAGGTGCGCCGAAACACGGGAACAGCATATTCCAAGTCAAACTTGATACTGTGGGCTATCCGGCTGCGTGGTTGCAAGGCCGGATTCTTGGGGCTTCAGTGGAACCCGTTAGTTGGGTTTCTCAAGTGGGCAGGGGTCGTCACTAAAGTGCCTCTGTTGGCTGTTTCAACCGTGGATAAACTGGTCGCATGCCTTTGTCCACCGTTTTGTTCGTTTCTTTCCTGGGAGGCCACTATATGAGGGTGGCATACATCGAGGCTGCCATGGATGCATGCTATTCCTCACAGAACTTTGAGCGACGAAAGAGATCAAGGTACGCGTGAGTGTCTCCATTCGTCTGCTCAGGATCTCCCTCAGGCTGCTGTCCACTCGGTCATATTGGGCGGACTATCCAGTCGGTGTTTGTATGATGTTCGAGCGCACGTTTATGCTAATGCAGTACCTAGTGAACAATTACAGTGTCCATGACATTTAGCATCACAGCATATACGATCGG
Organism: Boletus patriciae; assembly: GCA_038093075.1. Classification (NCBI taxonomy): domain Eukaryota; kingdom Fungi; phylum Basidiomycota; class Agaricomycetes; order Boletales; family Boletaceae; genus Boletus; species Boletus patriciae. The sequence continues at coordinate 7,245 of JBBPRK010001193.1, forward strand.
GTAATTTTGCATATGCACTGAGGGTGGCCACTCGTGATGGACATCGCAAATCCAGGTGTGATTGTCCCTTAGGTGTCGTGGTCTCGTAATCCAGTATGAACTGCATCGACAAATAGATAGATTCGGCCTAAGCCGCGTACACGATACAATAAATAAGAGAAAAGGACAAGTCGAGGGAAAGAATGAGAGATGGTCGAATTAGATAAGAGAAAGAGGATAATCACAACAAAGGAACGATTATAGAGGGAGTCACAATCATGACACTAGGCCTGGTTGTCCGGGAGGCAAAGTTGACGCCAGTCCGCTGTGTGGGAGGCGATCAATCTCTGCAGTGTGCGCTAGCCAGTAAGATAGACATAGGACATACGTGGAATTACTGCCGCTTCTTCGTACGCCGTTTCGTTTGGTGCCTCTGCCATCACGACAGCAAATCCGCTACACACAGGGATTAGTTCTGGAATCATGCCAGTCCGTTGAAATTGACGTACTGGTTGAAATGCCACTCAGTGTGACTAGATATGGGCGCGTGACATAGCAATCTTACGTCGAGGTAATCACTCACCAGTGGAGGAACCAAGGTCCTGGATTATCCGTCACAAAACGGATGGTCACATTGTCCGTGGGGCTGGTACCCAGGGAGACGACATCGCCCCGGACGGGATCCACGAAATTCGTCTTATTGCTACCCGCAACCCTGACAACGTCGAAGTTGTGCTGACAAATAGCTTAGTTAGAGGTAAAGAATGGTGGAGGACCACATACGCCGTGCAGATGTATAGTGTGCTGGAAAATGGATCCAGAGTCAGCATGTATTGATGTTTTACAACCGTGGCACTTACAGGGCCACTGAGAGCTACAAAAGTGATGGGGATACTGATTTCTATAACCTTATTCGGGGGAAGGACGTAGATACTTCCGTTGGGCAGCATTTGCGACGCTTGTCTTGCTCCACTGAGAATCTGGAGAAGCACAGGGACAGGGGGAGAGGCATAGGCCACATCTCCAAGTCTAAACCCCTCCGCGGTGCCGTTCGGAGTAAGTACAAGGTTCACATCCGCCTTTCCGATCTCAGGTATCCCAGGAGCGCCTGGGTTGATGAGCGGGTGAAGGTTCCCCTCATCGAACGAGAGTTCATATGGGCCAGCATCTGACGTGGGATCTTCGTCCGATGCTCCTTCATATCGCAAGATGGCCATATTCTGACCGCCATCAAACGTGGCGTTGGGTAGATTGGTCAAATAACGAATCCAGTAGTTCCCAACAGGCTGATCTGCTGTAACAACCACGGAGTAGCGTTGGCCAGCGTGGATGGGTATCGAGTCAGCTACTACGGGGTGCACTTCAGTCCCATCTGCCTCAATGATGGTCATTCGATGACCATCAATTGTGAAGTTAAAGGGAGCATCGCATGACGTGGAAACCACACGAAAGCGATACCGTGACCCTTGTTGAACATTGATGACTGAGAGTGCAGTCGATGGACCGCCAGCATAGCGACCCCTGCCATTGATCTGTGTCGAGTCCGCAATCACCCTTGTAAATATTTGGTCGAGTTGGATAGAGGGTGTGTGATACCTAAATCCAGATCAGCACAAAGCTCTCTGTGCGACATGAGATTCTCACCAGTCCGAGAGCGTGATAACGGTGGTTTCTGTTCAGATCACATAATAGAGCATAGACGGAGAATCAATGGAAACTTACCATCATCGACATCGTATAAATCTGCCAAAGGGTCCTCGGGATCGTATATAACCAGTGGTCCTCGAAGTCCATCACAATATTGAGTCGTATAATGTGAGTGATACCAGTATGTTCCAGTCTGACCGGTGGCAATGAATTTCTGCACGAGTGTTTCCTGCTGGCGAAGTGGGCACTGAGTGACGTATGAAGAACCGTCAGCCCAGTTGGACTTGTGCTGAAAAATTCCATGCCAATGCTTTGGGAGGAACATGAGGATGCGGTTCGCGCAATCTAATACATAATTACTCACGACGCTAGTTTCCAGAGGCATGGTATCGTCCGTGAGTTCGTTATAAACTTGAATGGAAAACAGATCATTCTAGAAAAGTAAAAGTATGCCCATCTGGATATCTCGTGGGGGTCTTACCTTGTTGCCTCGGATCAACGGCCCAGGGAATACACCATTAGCAAGAGTCGCTCTACAAAATGTCAGGAATGTATTACGAAGCGACAACCAACATCAACTCACGATCGGTTATACCCATCTGGCGCAATGAAATTGTTCGCGATGTGAAGTTGGGCCACAGGCCCAAGCACATTTGTTGATGTAGCGGGGAGTGCTGTGACTGACTCCAAAATCTTGGAAACTGACGACGCATTAGAGACGAGGAATAGTGAAAACACAAGGAGAGGCGGGAATAACATCTTGGGTGTTACGAGGGGGACTAAAGCGAACTTCTTGCTACTTCGGCACCCCTACGCTTCACTTACATATTTCAGCGTACCGAGCATCGCCACGTTCCACCTGTGAGACCTGTTCTGGACCTGTATAGGTCTATACGCTGGCAGGTACCTGAGGGTTTTGCTGATGGGCGGTTTCGCCTTCAAATCTTGCAGTGCGTAGTAGCAGAAAACACGGGTTATATTTGGGCTAGATCATTAACCATGCCAAAGGGTGGCAGCTTGGCGCCTTTGGAGTCGTTTTGGCCTGGTAACCGTCTATGAGGCAGCCGTCGAATCTTGATAGATGGTGAAATCCGAGAGGATTAGGTTTCAAGTTGGAGGCTACGCGCATTTCCACAGTCATATGAGTGAAGTATGTTTATCAGGATAAGTCTATGAAGAGCCACTCGTCGTGACTTACTCGCGACTATCGACTCTCGATCTTTCAACGCCCTGCCCTTCCCGTCACAATCCAAAGGTGCACCATGGCATCTACCAGAGGTGCAAATGGAACCACAGTGTCAGGTGCAAATCGGAATGTAGTACGAGTGCATTCAACGAACGTCAAGCAGAAGTTTGTAATGACATCAAGAGTTTGATAGCATCCGTGTCGAGGCGGTGCCTCGGGTAAAATTGTGAAACAGTTCAGGTGTCTGTGACACCGAACGCATACCCGCGACATCCGACATCATGATATGTCTGGATTGAGATTCGCCCCGGCTCTCGCACCCCGCCCATTTCTACTACATAGCAATTCCCGTCCAGACAGGGACAGACAGGTACACCTGTGTCAGTTCCTTACCCGCCCAACGTTCCGCGGTCCGACTCGGACCCGGTCAGGCGGGCTCGTTCATCACGGGTGGGTTAACATCAGTTGAGTCGAACTAACCCATTGGAGGGAGATTCGATTGTCTAGTAACCTCTGGTTCTTCGCTGTTCGGGTCATAGACAAGCATAGCTAGAGACAATCCGAGGGGCCGTGGTGGACATCTTGATCGAAAGTGCCGGGCCGCCGGTCGTCGGCACCGGTACAGATACCATGCCACCGAGGTACCGCGAGAGTCCGTGAAGCACCTTGTCGATCCAGCCCCCAGTGGGGGATCGAGATTTGGTGGCACTTCTAAAAACTCATCGCACAACGTCATCCGGATACTCAGGCTGACTTGCATAGTAACGCATTGGTAGGATCTGATTCCAACAACTCTAGAATTTGTACAGTGCCCGAGAGCAATCTGTATCTATGGAATTGCAGAAACCTAGCGATGAAGCCGGGGATTTTGACCGACTTGTATACGGAGCTTGCTGGCCAATTGAATCATATGTCGGGAGAATCATATTAACAGTCGTCCCTTCTTGCTATCTACGAGTTGACACCTGCTCGACTCCAGAGGTATGGCACCCAACCGACAGCATCAAGATGAACTGGAATGCCAGACAACGGATTCCATCCCCGAAGTGTCGATTTCGGATGAGGGCATTTTGACCAGCGTCTGCAGTTTGGTAAACAAAGCTATTTTGTCAGAGAGCTACGACAAAGTGTTCAGTACACAATAGGAAAGCATGATGAAATGGGGCAGACCTGGTATTGCACAACACGCCCGGATGTGGACGGCACGACAAAGAGGAGGGTTTCTTGAGGTAGGCCTACTACATATCACTTGGGCGTGAATACAGATCTTAGCACCCAAAAGAAAACATACCTATCACGTTCCCGTAAACGACCTTGTAGACTTGAAGACCCGTTGGGTTCTTCTCTTTGTTCTTCCCCTTTTCCGTACGTTTCGCTGTACCTTGCTGCAGCAGCTTCACCAAACCACTCCGGACGATGTCCCATATGATCATGCCAACAAAGCAAACAAACCTTGGTCGATGGCGGGCGAGTTTGTCGAGAAATGCAGGTACCGAAGCTACCATTTCAGCTTTGGAGAGCTCACGTGCCTGTGGAATCATGAGCCACAAATTCGATCACACACTCTGCTGTGAAACCAAACCTGCACCGATGGTCGGTCTACTAGATCAGTCTGCAGGTTATTTATGAGCTCGAGTCAATTACAAAGCTGCAACATCCTTGATGGACTCACCAATCCAATATTAAATCTTTCTGGTAGCGAAAAGTCCTCAGTCGGAGGCACCAGGGTGGTGGTCATTCCTGGCAGTGCAAACGTCATGATCAAGGGGCATGTGGGGGGTCAGATCAATTGGAAGTACCTGAGTGGTGTAAGCAACGATAAAAATGATTCGTCGGATGCGCGAAATGGTGGCCAATCTCGGCAGACTTGTGCCCTGGACTGTAACGAGCACAAATAGCCCCTCAGCACAGGCTTGCGATAGTGTTACAGAGGTTATGTACTCACTTGATTCCACAGAACACCACTTCCATCCAAGTTCGATTTGAGAGCGTAAACACGGCTGAAAGAACGGCGTACCACCGAGCCCGGGATTTAGATAGTCCTGCAATGGTTGAAGATGCGCGCACGGATCATTATTCTCGTTTTGCTTCGATTTCGATTTCTTGGTGGAATACTCGCGATGATGCGAGCTCTCGTCATGACTTTCGAGTGACTGTTGCTCTCGCCTTCTCTTCCTCGTCGAGCTCGCCTGCGGTTCGCAATCCGTCTTATTCGTTACCAACTCCCCGGTTTCGCATTCAACCCGAGACCCCGTAGCGGTAATTTCAAGTTGCGTTTCAGGTAGGGAAATGCGGATCGTTTGCGGGGGTGAATCGTTCATTTCGCGGGTGAAAGCCCTCGTTACTTGAAGTGCAGGTAACTTGTTCCGACCGGGAATTTTCCCGCTACGGTACTAGTAGTAGTGGGTCTACGGGCAGACTCCAGACTAGCGCTGGTGTGCAAATCTAGGAGCCTTCTCCTAGTACTTACTTAGCCAAACATGGGCACACACGATTATCCGACATTTTCGACACCAAGCCATACGGTTTGGGGTACGGAAAAGTGTGGAAGTTTGACAACCATCGCACGTCTGATACATGCTCATCTCACAGTTTGGCTCGTACGCCTTCGCCACGCCCAGTTCGTCCATCGCCGGCACCACCACCCGGACCCTGTTGAGCCCGACGTGACCGATGCGAACGACCAAGGTACCACAATACCGCCTCCCTCACTTCGTCCAACCACTCCCTTATGACCCCTTCCTCGAACACGTTCACGTCATAAAAAACATACATGTTCAACCGTCCACGCGAGCTATCTGCGCTGAGGTAAAACTCCGCCGGACGCGCGTGGATATGTATCCCGGAGTTCTCCACCACAAGCTTCGGGGTCGTGCCAGCTTCAGAGGCAGATGGCGGGGGTGAGGGAGGGGTAACATAGCCTGCTTTAGCTGGGTGTGGGACGGAAGAATAGGGTGAGAGCGGGTGGGTGGGTGGCAAGGGATATTCAGTCGGGGACACCAAATCCAGCTAATAACAGACAAGAAGTGAGCGTGGGTATGGGTAATTGGAGAGGGGATACCACACGGACGTCACCAGTGCTAGACCCTCCAAAAGCCCAGACCATAGGGAAGTCCGCCGCTGCCAGAACCTCCTTGTCGTCCAGGTTTCCATGCGTTTCATGGCCGTTGGCAGCCTGGGCGCGCTTCATCCACTGCAAAGCAACGAGCCGCGCATGGTCGATCTCCGCCAGAATCGTGGCACGTTGGATCTCGAAAAACAAGGGGTGACTGAAAAATGCCGTCGCCTGCTTCTCGACCAACCCAGTGCGATGCAAAAACCGGTCAAACGTCAGGAGGTCTGAGAACGGCGGTTCACCATCCGACAGAGCACGCCGCTGGAGTAGTGGTTGTTCCGCCGCTTCACCCAGCGTCATGAACGGGAGCTGGTAAAAGAATAGACCGACGGACAACATAAACTCGCCTCCACCGCCCTTTTTCAACCACCCCTTGTCGAGATACGGTCGGAGGTTGATCGGACCCCCACTAATATGGGGCTGTCTCTTTCTGTACCCCCATTCCTCCTCCGAGATCTCGCCGCGCAGGTACCGTCGATAGAGCACCCGAGTCATCGCCACTTGTGCGAGCGCGAGATAGGCATTTCCAAATGTGATGCCATGCAGACGACAATTGGCAATAACAGCGGCGGTTTGCGTGTGCGTGAGCGAGGTCGTGACGATCCCGGATCGAGCGGCGACGTGGGGTGTTGAGAGCGTGCGGCGACACGGAAGGGTATGCCCGCCCTACGATAACGGGTACGGACACATTAGTGGTCCCGTCAAAACGCCAAGTTGGCTGTACAAATACGACGCAACGAAGGTCGGCAAGAAAATATGATACTGACCTGCCTCTTTGCCATTTTCAACTGGAATACCACGGCCCCGACCGCCCTACGCCACCGTCGTCTAGCCGGACTGAGTGAGTGCAAATGCAAAGACTCGAGCTCCATCGAGGGGACCGCCATCGCCAACCTGTCCTCCAGCGGGATCTGAACGGGCTCGGATCCTTCACCCCTTGCGAGCGTATCCAACAAACACCGCACGAATGTGTTGTTCGCCAACCTGTCTGACACACAATGTGCCACCATTGTCATCAAGTGGAGGACGTCTG